>WIPJ01002624.1:0-31973 GCA_018155075.1 Cassiopea andromeda | reverse complement strand
CACACACACACACGCAATGTGTATACATATGTATGTATTGCACTAGCTTAAATTAAATTACATCATAGAAAGTATTTCTTCTTTCCCAAGGCGCTGATTAGAATCTCCACCAGTGCATTTTTATATACATCTTTTATATATAATGTTTTGCAAAGTATTAATACATAATATTTATTATGTATTTATTTATCTTGTAATGTGCGGAACTGGAGCCAATTAACTGTAAGTAAAATCACACCTATGTGCTGAGATAGTTAATCGATAAAAAGAGTACCTTCTTATCCCTTCCACTGTACCTGTACCTAACCGCCTTGCAATACTTATGATTTATGAGTGTAATTCTCATTATGTGTGCATACAGCTGCAATCGTGTGAGTGTCCGTGGATACAGACATGTGCGCACTTCTTCACTGTCTACGAGTTCAGGATTTGAAATAACAAATTTTTTGCAGCAAATATTCCAAGAAATACCAATTTTCATGATGATACTTAGAGGTAATTTTTACTTTTTATCTTCCCTGAACTGTTAACAATCTTTTGAGGAATGTGACTTCTGATTTATCTATTTTCTTCACCATCCATTGGAGGTTGAATGTCTATAAAAATATACAGGTGTTTTGCGTGGAAGTTTTCTCTTCTGGTATTAAACATAAGCTTTGAAGGTTTTTTAGAACTTGAGGAGGGAGTGTGAAATATTATTATTCATGAAGTGGAATGGCACCTTGTATTAGAACGAATGAATGAACGCATCCTAGAATGAATTGAACTGTCCAGTTTGCTGTAAAGTCTCAGTGATCCTTGCTAAAATGATAACAAAGGACTGCTTACTGGCCAAACACATAGCAACTGTTTCGATCAGTATGAGCAAAGAAAGACTTGGTTTATCAAACAAATTATAAAGAAATTAAATTTCATGTTGAGCGCAAACATTGTGGAATGTAACTCGCAGAGTTAAATTCTACAATGTTTGCGCTCAACATGAAATTTAATTTCTTCATGATTTGGTTGATAAACCAAGTCTTTAACAGATTTTTGCCTATCGGATCAAGTAGAGTTTTCAAACTTTTGAGCTTACTATATTGCCGTAACTTTAAAAGTCTTTTTACAAGATCTTTGTAAGATTAGACCGTTCAATTCTACTTAGAGTTTCTTATAAAAGTATGTCTGCATCTAGAACCACAAAACATCTGTCGTAGCTATTCTACACAAACAAACTATCCATGATTAGGCCTTCTCATGTACGAAATGGCCACCCAGAACAGCTGCACAACAGTAAAGAGATAACTTGGACAGGTTCTCTTGTTTGTAATACACACTTTTATAGCAGAATATTAGTTAGAAGATCAGCACATACAGTTTGTCAACAAAAATGACTTTGACTCCAGGTTTCCTTTACGATATGGCAATTACTCAGGCAATAATCCAAGGTGCAGTGATGACCAATTTGTGCAGTTCTGAACAGGGTTGGCGCCAGAAATTTTCCGACAGGGGCAAACTCTTCCGATGAGGGGGCTAAAATACGGTAAACAGGGAACTCTTACAGGAAAAAATCTCTGAAAAAGTCGTTTTTCACCCTCCGACGGGGGGCTATAGCCCCTTAGCCCTCCCCGGGCACCCCTAGCCCTCCCCAGGTTCTGAAACAGAAATGTGCAGTGATGATTTTTACATTTGTGCAGTGGTAAATAATAACGTCACATTTAACAGAATGTTAAGAAAATTCAAAGTGTCACATGTTGCCGTCAATACAAGCAAGGGAAAATTTATGAAGTGTAAGGACCTTGAAATTACATCATGCACGGCTGCATCATTAGGTGACAGGACCTTGGGTGTAGGAGGATGTCAAATTTAGGAGAACTGTAAATTCTCTGCCCGAGCTATCAAATGGAGCTGGAGAGCAGTCAGAAAAGTTGTCCGGATTTCCTATTGCTTTTTCAGAAAATTTGCCCGAGTGAAACCGACTTTTGCCCAACTTGGGGGTTGCAGGCCCCCTTGCCCCCCGCCTCCTACGCTTATAGGTAGGACTCTACTACAGCAGTAGAGAAAATTAATTGCAAGCATGTGCTGCCTTGTTTTCACGTAGTTAACAATTGCAGGTAAAAACGGGGGCCTAATTTCTTTAAATATCGTATGAAATTTGTGATTTTGTGCAGTGGTTAAAAAACCTCTTGCATTATTTCCTGCAATTATTTCTACTGCTCTTTTTGCTATAATATATAAATGACGGAAACCTTTGACAGAATTTTTGCCTAGGGTTGGTGGCACTTCCAAACTTCCCGTAGGAAGGGGCTTCATGAAGAAGTGTTGGGAAAAGCCGTACTTATCCAATATCCTCACACACACATCTGAAGTTCACAGCCTACGGAACTGAAAACACTCTTTTTTGTATGAGTAAAGTTTAGAAGAATATTGAGGCTCAGTAGTGCTGAGATTTAAGAATAATTTAAGCATACTACAGGCTCAAATTACATCAAGACTTTGAAGCTTCGTGTATCCGAGCAATATGACTGCTGTTAGCTTTGCACTATCGATACTGTAATATATCGGACCGAGTATCAATCTGGAGAAGAGACTACATTCAAACTAGACTCAAACCATGTCAAAACTATAACAAAACGAGGCTATATCAATAGGACTACAAAACTAAAACTAATATATCACAGATACCATATTTATTATTCTGTCCCACTTTTACTTTGCTTTAGGATGAAGTAAGACGTCATTAAACATTTAAATATATTCCATTTGACTTTCATGCGAAGCTAAACCTTTGGCATTTAAGAATGACTCAAAACAAAAAATTTTAATAATTTTAAAGCTCACCGAACAATCAAGCACTCCATAAAAAAGTATCACATCAAAGCAATGGTATTTGGAGACAGTAGGGGTTAGTTTTGCTAGAATGTTTTAGCAGGTCTTTGCATTTGGTTACATCAAGTTTCATAGCCTATGCTCATAGTAAGCATTGCACAGTATAATCTCGATATAATTCAAGATTGAGCTGACATTTTAGACCTGATATTTAAAATCGAGTCTAGCCGGATTCAAAGACTGAAGAGATGAATGGGGAATGGGAATTAATAATCGATGCTTTCTGCAATGTTTGAAAAACAAACCAATAATAGTCTTAAGATGGTTATATAAATACAAATTGGGAATTGAATCACATTTATGAATTAAAAATGAAAAACGAAACGAAATACTTTAATTTTTCACTTCATAGAGTAAACAAGGGAAAGACAGTCAAAACACTACATATTACTTTAACAACCTAAGTTAGATAAAAAGAAATTAAGCCAGCAGTATTAACCGCAGCGCTGAATTCTTAGTGTTGGCTTTCCACTACATCACTTTCTCAACGTTGAAGCTTTTCACAACATCCAATCAACCATAACGTCACAACTTGCTATTGGACCTTGCTTTGAAGTCCCCATGTGCAAAAGACAGCTGTTTAAGCACATACGGTCAGCACAAAGATCAACAGTATAAACACGCTTTAGAATCTACTGTTTCTTTTATGCAAAATGTATAACCAATAGCTGTTCTAAACCAGCTGTTCAAACCATAATGTAGAGGACACCAAATGGTTTAGAATCAGAACTCAAAGACCTTCTTAAATTGGTGGCCAGTGAGTGTAAGAATTTCTTAACAGTGGTGGCGCTAGAGAAAAATGCTGGGGGGCTGGTGCTGCCAATGTGCGGACAGTGAGCAGTGTCAAAGAATGTTAACGGACAAAACCTATCCTATTGGCTGAAAAAGTTAAAGGAAAAATGTCATGGGTATTATGAATGTGACGACAATGCATAGAAATTTAGGTACCAACAAGGGGGGCTCAGTGAAATCTGGGGGACGAAGCCCCTCAAGCCCCCCAGTACGCCATCCCTGTTTTTTTAACGCTACTTAAACTGCAGCGACTTAGATATAGTTTATATGATCATTATGAATCTCGCAAACCCTGCGCAATGAGTTAGAAGTTGTTATTAAATTCAACGGAAGAATGAAGAGATGTTGCTTCTGAAATTTGTTGTCCAGAGATCTGATTTTCTTCATTAGCCATATTATTTTACTTAGCCATTAGTAATTCGTGCATGTTTCAAATACTACGCTTTACTATGAAGAGCGTCACTACCACCCACGCCACCAGCTACACCCTACCTACGCCACCGCCATTGGCCGCCGCATACGTCAACACCTACGCTGCCACTGCTAAATCACTTCATTTAACACGAACAAAACCTTCCAGCAAGATAAAGATATTTGATAATAATAAAGGTCACAAAAGACAAAAATACAATGAAAAAAGATGCTGCTATACCAACGGGTCGTGCCTGGGCCTTGAAGGTTCAGAAGGTACGCTCTAAGATGTTTTTTTTTAAAGCGAGCAAGCGACTCTAGTTCTCGAATGCTGTCAGGAATTCCATTCCAATCTTAAACACCATAAAAGTAAAAGTTTGGGAATTTGTAGGTCTCTATGGTTTTTCGTTTCATGCTCAGAAATCATGAATCTTTTAACAAATCTTTGGAGAAGATTTTCAGGACACAGGCCATGCAGAGTTTCATATATCATGGACTACTTGATCGAAGGAGATTAGAGACTCCACATCCAGCCATTTGCAGTTGCATCCATCCTTAAACTTGGAATCTTCCATTCGCTTCCTTACCCTTGTTTGTAATCGCTGTAATTGGTGCTGGGGAGAGCATTCCCAATGATTTCGAAAGTTGGTTTTGTCGTCTTAACGTTCTGCAATAGATTTCGAAAGTTGTCAGATTTATGTTCTCTCTCTGTATTTTGAAGCTTGAAATGGAATTTCAAGAGAGAGCGTTGTACCACCAAAAAGGATGACACCCTTGGTGAAAAGCAACAGAGTACACATTCCGTAATGTTTTCGCACTTTAACGTTTCAATAATTAAAAGATCAGCAAGAATTTACTATGAAACCGCAAAATTACTTCTTTGATGAAGTTAGAACTTCTTTCTACTGTTCTAAAAGTTTGAACGATAGCTAGTCAAGAAGATATGGGGTGATCTGTTGCTCAACAAATGATCTCTTTCAGCGTGATGGAATTCAAAACTTAGGCACTCGTATCATATCACATCATCATATCATGTCATATCATATCATATATTTATATACGAAGCCCTATCAGTTACTACAGAATAATTTAAACGAAAATCTTCGATATTTACATTTCATGATCAAGAAAAAAAGAAAGATAAGAAGAAACTAAAACGCTAGGGATTTACTGGTCTACCTAGAAAAGCTGCTTATGTGGAGAAAGTCAACCCTCCATTGCTTTCTCTGCTAGCCCTCCTATCATATAAACAACCAGTGGCGTAACTACCGGGTTGTGGGAGATGTCACACCCCCAAACCTTCGGTGATCTCATTGGTAGATTTAGATTCATTGACCTTCGTCGGTACATTACTGCATTTTTTACAAAGGCATAGTCAATATAGTATTGATAATGGCCTTTCTAGCATCAATCCACCCCGTGAGACAAGGGGTTCTTGCCAAGAAAACGCTTCTGTCAGTAATTTCACACCCCTGTCATTAAATTCGTTTCTTCTTCCGTCTGTGTCGGTAAATCATTGCTTTGCACCCACTCCCACCCCCCCAGAGAAAGAGGTAACGCGAGACCACCGTACAGCAACATAGAATTTGGTAAAAGATATGGCCTGAAGTGATTGGCTTATGGGGAGCGAGGGAGGGGTGTGTCACACCAGCGACATGTACGAGACGGTAAGAAAGTTGCTCATGCTGCAGAAAGTTTAGCATCCCATCGATCATCATTTTCCGAGACCTTTTGTTGTAGTCATAGTTAGTCACATGCTTAATAACGCCCCACCCTAAAGGACATTGCCTACATACATCTTTCGTGCTCTGAAATGTGAAAAAGGGGCTTAGAACAATACTGTCAGTGTGGGCAGCAAGGAATAAAGCTGGTCAATCATTAGCAAACTTAGCACTATGATCTCAGATTGAGAACAATCAAAGGATCTTTATTATTAGCAAATCCATAATGGACATTGATAGCTAGGAGCTTACTGTCCAACGGAATCAATACGTACTGGTTGTTATTTAGAAACTGTGAAATGTAAACAGATAATCATTGTAAGTCAGCTGGATTGGACGGACAATAGAAATTTAGGCCAAATGTCAGCCGACGATGCAACAAATGCTTTATATGCAAGTCAATAATTACAGCAGCTCACTTTAACCGTTGAAATTATAAGGGAATGAGTAAAGTTTTATACACCATTCATCATACTCAAGTTATGGAGAAATGAAGAAACTAGAAGGTTCGTAAGTTTCAGCAGCTTTTCTACGACTAATGCTGAAGATTCTTTTTTGAACTATCTTCTCTCGTAGCTAATGTTGCTAATCCACTTACGCAAGATCACAATTGTTCGTAAATAGATAAAGGACATACTGGCGTTGTCGCATATATATCAACTTGTACTGAACTATCTAATTAATCTTTCAGTACTTCTTCTTTTAATTGAATCTCAGTTTTTAGAGATACATCTTGATCGGAACTCCTTAAAAACAGACATGACTGAAAAATAACATTATGCATTGCAAGACAGTGGCTTTCCCCAGATTGTCCTTATCCTTAAGGCCTGTATAAACAATCCAACATTTATATAACATTGATGTTTGGTGAACTGTTGGATCGTTTAAACACCATGTTGGGTCACCCAGCATTGACTTCTCCGCTATTGGGTGAAGTTTGATTCTAATAAAAAATGTTGGGTGACGGTAGCCAACAATTCCATTGCTTTCAAATGTTGGATGAAATGTTGGGTCGTTTGAACACCTCAGCCAACATCTTTAGGATTGGGCATGCGTTTTCTCTTAAAAAAATCGCGCGCTATTTGCATTTGACCGTGGTTCCTAGTCTCAAACGCACAGCTCCTTCACAGCGTATTCAAATCATAACCTCCATAGAAATGTTGGATGAAATGTTGGGTGAAGTGTTGGGTCATCTGAACACCTCCCCCAACATTTGTAAAAGTTGTTGGCTGAAATGTTGGGTGAAATATTGGATCGTTTAAACAGGCCTTTACACTCATTTTCTAATAGTTGGCGCTACCACTATCGCCAGATAATGTGGGAAACTCCCGCCAGTATTCACTTATCTTACCGGCCATACGGTCAGCCTTGTCAAAGCGTTGTCCAATTAGAGTCTTGATGCTTTTAATTTGATCTGCAAATAACCAATGCGATGCGCTCTTCCATCAAGAGCGATGACAATGGGGACATGAAAAATTAACGAATGCAAGCTTCTCAATCGTTCTCCTTAGAATTCATGAATACAACGTTAGATGTATGCGTTCACGTACTGCGCCCCTAATCAGAAATGTTTGACACAAACTCGATTACAGAATTGAAAAAACACAATGGACCATGATTGAAACGACAATCTGAAAAGATCGCACAAAGATAGTAGCAGGTTATGGTATTGAACTCTCGTCTCTGTACGATTCCATAGCTAGTTAACACTTCGACAGGGTATTTACTGTCATGGATCGAGATTGCCTTTGATTAAAACAGGCTGCTTGAAGCATCTACTTTACCTAAACAGGAAAAAGCCATTTGTGATAGTATATATATGCTCTAGCCTATAAAAGGTGAGTGAAGTCTGTTACATTATCTGTTTCCAGAACCTTTTTCTGCTGACGAGCAGATGCAAGTAGTAGCTATTTGCAGGTGCTTGGTTTCAATATGCAATTGCTGAATTTTGTGTTTTGATGTTCTATGCAGGGCTACACCTTTCTGCATTTTTCTGGATAGAAATTGCTGTCCCTGGCAAGAAATTTTTACCCAAGAATAGAATCAATTTAGGGCCTTATCTTTGTTATGCAAATCTAGATTCTTCCACTAGGCCTGTTATTTTTTTATAAGCAAATTTATAACAATTCCTTATTATTATTTTGTAGAAAAGTCTCCTTTGGCTCAGTATCGGAGCTTTTAAGCTTTTTCATGATTTCAGTGTGTGTATGACCTGCTAACCATATAGTTTTTGCGCATTTACATTAGAGAGAAGTGCAAAAACTTGCATCCATGCCTACAACATGACGTCCTTTAATCTACGAGACAAATTATTTGAGAAAAGCCAACATAGCATATATAAAACTTTATAGAAAAATACACGCTTTTTTATAAGAAAAAAGTTTATAAGAAAATGAGGCTCAACTGTTCAAAATCTTAAGAAAATCTTAAGAAAAGCATGAGGCTCACTTTTCAAAATTAAGTACTGTTATTGGCTAAAAATCGATAGCTCATCATTATTGCATTCAAAATGTTAAAGATGAAATTCAAATTCAAGTATACAATATTAATAACGAAAGTGTAAGCAATTTTAGCGAGTTTATTTCGGTAAAAGTTAAGAAAAGCTTAAGAAAATCTCAGGCTCAAATTTGGGAAGAGTTAAGTAAATTGAGGCTCAGGCAAAATGACGGTTTTCTTATAAAAAAAACGTGTAATTGAAGATGCACATAGTTTGTTGACTTGCTTGGGTCTCAAGAAATCCAGTATTCGACTTTCTTAACTTTTTTAGAGGTTGAGCTGTACTTAAAAAATCAGAATCTTATGAAAAAGTGTAACCCAGAGCTTTTGTTAAGACGGTTGGTCTTGATCTTGTTAATTTGTCACTCACTACGGTCGTACATCAAGTGCTGTATATATTTTAAAAGCTACTAACATTAAAGCAACAGAATCGAGAATTAAATATAGTACTTATTTACGAATACTCAACTACTTATCGAAGTGCGTAGCAAAAACATATCTCCTCATACGCAGCTTCCCTCTTTCTACTTACCTTATTCCTAACCATAAGTTTATTTTTCATTGCACGTTTTATAAAAGAAAGCCATCATTTTGCCTAAGCCTAAATTTTCGTAGCTTTTCACGAAATAGAGCCTGAGATTCTCTTAAAATTTCTTTATTTTACTGAAGCAAACTGGCTAAAATGGGCTACACATGCATTGTTTAACTTTTATAGGCCTACTTAAATCTGAGCTCTATCTTTAACACTTTGAATGTAATAGTGACATTATCCCGATTTTTAGCCAACAAAAACACTTAATTTTGGAAATTGAGCCTTGTGATTTGCTGAATTGAGCTTTTACACGCTTTTGTAATTAGGAAACCATTTTGTCTGAGCTTTAATTTTCTTAACTTTTCCCGAAATCAAGCCTGAGATTTTCTTAAGATTTTCTGAAATTTCACTGAAATAACCTGGCTAAAACAGATTTCCTTTTTTCGTTGATCTTACACAATCTAATTTGAATTCTATTGTTAACATTTTGAATGCAATAATGACATGATATTGATTTTTGGCCAACAAAAAGACTAGACTTTGGAAATTGAGCCTTGTGATTTTCTTAAGATTCTGGTCATTAGAGCCTCATTTTCTTATAAACTTTTTTCTATTTAAAGACGTGTACTTTTTTGAAATTTTGCAGCAGAAATGTTCTTAGTATCATGATGAATTATTTAACTGGTTTGTTTGTTAGGTTTTGAATTACATAGTGGGCTTATTTACCACATAGTATATTACATTAAGATGAATATTGTAAGTATATAGTAAGTATATCGTAAGTATATCGTAAGAGACATCGTATATCGTAGGTATATCGTAAGTATATCGTAAGTATATCACGTGTGCGGTGGGTGAATATGGCAAGTATTTGTTTTCTACAAAACACTAAAATATTTGAATACAAAAGCAAGAGATGGATACTGTTATAAACAAGCATTAAAGAGAGAGATTTCTGCGAAGGAGGTGATAGATTTTATGCATTAGAGAAAAAATAGCAACAGGCGCTCCCGGTAATTGTGCTCCAATTTATTACCATGCATCCTGTTTCATATACGGTTTATATCGTCCGGAAACAGGCAGTTTGAGTGGAGGAAGTGGATAATTGCTCCTCAGCATAATCGTAGAAGCTACAGAGGCTATGAGGTCTTCACTCCCAACTTTTAAAGTTCTTTGCAGCTTACTGATTTGGCTTTTAGTGCTGTCTTCACAACCAGAGACGTGAAATTATTAGCTACTAGCTACGCCCCATTTTAGCTACGTATCTCTGTACAACCAACTAACATTTACACTGAGAATGCTAAGGCTCTGCACGAACGAGCTGCCCCCCGGCACCATTACTATGGTTACTACGTCCTTGCCTGAAGATAGCAACTACAGACAACCTTCGATTTCTTACTTCAGCAGACTTGTGCTAGATATTGACTGCAACTTCGGCAGTCAGTGATATTTGTGTTGGATGATAAACGTACTAGGGAGTCTACTTCAAGTCAATTATGGTTTATGTGACAGTAGATGCATACACCCTCAAGCTGTGAGAGTGCTTTGGTCTTCATTTTATAGCACAACCAGGGGCGTAGCCATGGCGGGTTCGGAGGGGGTGCCAAACAAAGGTGGATGCAGGGGGAGGGAACCATGGCTCCTTCCCCCAAACGGTAATATCTCTAATAGCAAACAATACTGTCAAGAAACTTCTTATATGACAAGACAATAAAGGCCCCCTAGAGTCCAGCTCTAAATCCGCTCCGCCCTTGGTGCCACACCCCCCGAACAATTAGCTTGTTTGCAAAGTTATATTACTGACAAAGCTTGAGCATGGCGTAGCAAAACATCAAATTCAGGGGGCTGTAAATTTTCTGCCCGAAATATCAAATGGAGCTGGAGAGCAGGCAGAAAATTTGCCCGAATTTTCTACTGTTCTTTCAGAAAATTTACCCGAGTGAAACGGATTTCTGCCCAATTTGAGGGGCTGCAGCCCACCTGATCCCCCGCCTCCTACGCTTATGAGCGTGAGGTAAGTCTGCTTTGTTGGCAAATGTGATTCGAGGGAAATCTTTTTGTCACCAAATTGGGCTGTCCACTCCTCCAATAATATGCCTTAGCTGAGTACAACAATGTCAACTGTAGACCTACCAACATATATTTTTGAAACCTGAAGATTTCAGATTTTCCATAGCAAATAGAGATCACGAGAATTCGATAAGAGACTCACTACAACTGATAAAATGCTGTGCTCGACATGGTTTATAGCAAAAATGATCATGAGAAGTCTCTTCTTAACAATTTCTAGTGCCTATTTGTTAATCAGTAAGCCCTAACAAGATATTCTTGCTTGTGGAAGGAAAGTCAATGTAACCAGTATCAATTAATCAGAAGACTTTTTAAATAAATAAATCAAAATTGAGATGAGATGTCAGAAAACCAATGAAATAACAGTTAGATACCCATCGATGTCAGGTAGATATTTGTTTTTTAAACTGGAAGAGAAGATATATAAACCAGTAGACTGAGAGAAAGCAGTCAAAAATGGGATTCTCCTAGTAAAACCGGGAAGGTTTACTGTCTTCAGCTGAGTATCTATTTCTTTCTAGGCCTAAAGTAAGAAGCTCATTCCTACACCAAATTCAGCCGCTGAACTACAATACATCTGCCGTTGATGTCATTAAAAGCAGGCAATTGGAAACTCACAATAGCAGGTACTTTGATAAAATCACCAATGAGATCGATCAGTTTTTGACTGCCATACATCTTTACTGACGTAAATAAGCAATTAGTACAACCATGCAGATATGGTTGCTTGTTGAGGAATTGCAGTTGCGAATAGTTCATTTGTTACATCTCCCTTCTATGGTGCAGAAGGATGACAGATTGAGGAACGCTTTGAGCAACTAATAATGATATGTTGGAGAGAGGCAACGAGGCGAGGTAAGGGGTTGGCCACCCTACGTCACTAAGGATGACCCTCCATACACGAGTGTCATCATTAAAAGGCATCTCTACCTACTGACGACTATGCGACCCTGCCGTTATTAAGTGCTGCAACAGAATTTTTGAATCAAAATACCAAAGGACGCTGATTTAAGTGTTTTGGATAGCCTGGGAATAGCTGCACTCCAGACATTGTGTTGTTTAATTAAGCTTTTCCACTGCTTACTGGTGTGCAGATTCTTGTAAACATACTGAATTCCGATCAGTCTTCTGCTCTTTTTCAGGTTGCTACTAATTGAAACCTAGTTGACGCTCTGGGTTGCTGAAATTTTCAAGATTTCCTTACAGAAGTGTACAGTTCTTGGATGTTAGAAAATTATTGCTTTATTAAACACTGGAATTTATAGCTGCATGCACTCCTTTTGGATGCCAAGAGGGAAATTCAGCTCACAGATGTAGAGCTAAGAGTGACAACGTAATTTTATTCTGGTCTCTACTGAAAGCTGTTTCAAGGTTGGCTTGATGACAATTTGTTTATGAACAAAAAACAGTTTTAAATATAAAGAAAGCCATAGTTGCAAATAGTAGTACGGAACTTTGGAGACTTCCAGGAAAACTAGAGGCTCTCTCGAAAAATATATCGAAACAAGCAATTACCTTTTTCTCATAACGAATTAATAGCGCACGCTTAGAGACGCGAAAACAGAACTAGAATCTCCTACGCATTGACAAATATCAGGAAGAATTTTGGTATCGAATGGTAAAAGTAAGGCAGTCTCTTTCTTCGTTGAAGAATTAAGCACATACGTTTCTCAGGAGGAGGAGGAGTAAAAGCTTCAATACAAAGCATCTGGGGACTACCATCATGAAAAACTGCACATCTCCGGATATTTTGAGGCCCTTTGCGAGTTGGTTCCAAATCTTTATTGTTACAATGCTGATGTTAGAAGTAATATTAGGGTGCTTGGCAAATCTAAGTGTGATCATCGTGTTCTTTAAACGCGGTCGGTGGAATGGAGTAACAGCAGTTTTCATGGTCAATCTTGCCATTGTCGACATTCTCATTTGTGTTTTGATGATCCCTCTTTCAGCGGCGCAGGTACTGCAGTTCCCACAGATTAGCATTGCCCTCAGCATCGCGCACGATTCCTTACTCTCTGGTCTAAGATTCGCTTCTGTTGCTACGCTCGTTGCCATAAGTTATGAAAGGATGGAGTCAGTGACAAGACCCCTGCGAATTCATGTCACAGATGTAAAGAAGTTTCTATTTGGAATTTGGACTTTGACTATTCCATGCAGCTTACTGCCTATCATTGCACTCAAATCAAAATACTTCAGCATGGACAGAATCTGTAATGCCGGATTGCAGATCTCTCAGCTTGGAGACCTCATCATATTTCTATGTTTATGCCTGATTCTGTTTTATAATTACCACAGTGTGCAGAATGCTGCCAAAAATCGTGCCTTTAATTTGCCGATAATTGTCTTTAAAGGAACAGTGGTCATGCCTGAAGTAAGTAGTCTCTCAGCGCAGTTGAGGAATCAGAAGGACAAGGTTGTTAGCCTAAGTAGGATGATAGTGTCCAGTGTTATGTTGTTGTGGACGCCATATTTAGGCCTGTCTTTTGTGAAGTTTTTTATTGGTAGCACTCAAGCAATGGAGGTCGCCTCCACAATCCTTCTCATGATTGCGTATTCAAATCATGTTTTGCATCCAATACTGTACGCTGCTCCAAGTTCAAATTGGAGGGAGGCAGCCATGCAGACGTTTCCTTTCCTGGGAGAAAGAGGAAGACATGACAATGCAGTGAGTTCCGCCCAGCGTAGGAGAGTAGCTCCTTCGCAGAACGTAAGCTGAATGACACTATGCGTCATATGACTAACTTTCTCCTAAGTTCATATTAAGAACTTTTGCATGAAAACAGATATAGTATATAGTAATGCACTATTTGAAGACTCTGGAATGGTTTGGACACTTGTATTTAGACTTTCCGTCTATTTAAGCATTGATTTTCCAAGATCTATGAAAAGCCAGAATTTCCTGAGCTAATCAAACAGTTTTTGAATACATTTGACCTCTAAACTACTGATTTTCGACTCTTTTTAAACTTAGGGGCCATCCATAAAATACGTTCGCAGAAATTAAAAAAATTGTGACCCTCTGCCCCCTTCTATGCAAGCACAAGCTTTCTAGACTACCCCCTTGTCTGCGTACGTACTTTCACGTCAACCATTGTCAACTTGGTTCCAAGAAAATTTTATCAGGCAAAAAGAGAAATCACGATTTTTTGCGCGTTTGTTGAACAGCTTCAGCCATGTATACTTATATCATAAGATCGGCACATTCGTTCAGACTGCATGACTGTATTGAAATAGAAATCTGATCTAAATTTTCAAATTCGGATGCACTCACGATGTCAGCATGTTGAAAATTGACAACTGCGTGTGGAAAGAACAACGGGAGTTTTGGTGTATTTAGGTGCATTGGTGCAGTCATATTGCGTACGTACATGTTGGCAAGAGCCCCTTCCCCCATTGCATGCAAACATAGACTTCTCGCTGAATCTTCTCCCCCTTCTGTGCGCAAGCACTCTGTGGAAGGCTCCTTAGGGCCCATCTACCATGAAGCCATCGAAATTCGAAAACGTAAGACCAAGCTCTGCCTCGTTTTGGCATTATCTCATTCCGTATTGCATTACCTCATTCCGTACACCAGACTATTTTCAAAACACAAGCGAAGACATATACGCGTACTCATCAGTTATCAGACATTGTGAAATATTTTTCTATGTTATCACCCTTTCGTTTAGTCTAGATACCGTAGTTTGAGATAGCCATTTACCTGTTGAATTGTTATTCCTCCTAAATACGTATCAGAAACAGGTGGTACCTGTGCTTGACGAGAGATAATTTTTTACCCATAGATATATAAAACTGCGAGTATTATCGAATGAAACGTTAAAGAGAAAAGGATTTCACCTGTCAGTTGCCTTGCTTTTAGGAAAAGCTTAGTGTCGTGCTTCCTAGCACTTTTCTTGTTGCCCCCTTATCATAATATTGTAAGCCCCCCCACCAAATTAAACTGACACTATGCATGTGTAGATCAACACTAGCTGGCATTTTTAGATGTCAATTTACTTTCCGAAATTTCCCACCTAAGAGTATTGAAACAAAGCAATATATATAATGGAAGAGCTTGAATGTTACTACATCATCCAAAGCGTGAAAACAGGGTCATCTGGTACCAACTTTAGCTGAAACTTACAATTTAATGAAATATTTCTGCATTGCAACAAAAAGAAGAAGAAGGAACGTATAGATGGATTGGTTTCACTGCAATGAATGAATGATTTTAAGAAGAGGAATTGGCTGTTG
Source organism: Cassiopea andromeda (assembly GCA_018155075.1). NCBI lineage: Eukaryota > Metazoa > Cnidaria > Scyphozoa > Rhizostomeae > Cassiopeidae > Cassiopea > Cassiopea andromeda. The sequence continues at coordinate 16,850 of WIPJ01002624.1, read as the reverse complement.
CGGGGTAGCGGAGAGATTTAACCTCACCCATTTTGTTGACAAAACGTAGATCCTACACAGCATGCACAATTTCTAAGCACGATTTTGGCAAGTCGTTGCAGCGGCTTTTGCTTTCTTTTCATTTAATGGCCCTTTTTCACTTTTAGAGCACTACAACCACGCGGTTTTTTTAACCAAGTTTCATTTTGAAGCCTTAGCAGCAGATAAATTTGCAGTAAATATTGCCATACTAATGCAAGAACAGATAAAGCATTAAAATGACTTTGGTAATAAACAGCACTATTGCTAAGTACACCCTTCCTTTTTATACCAATACCCTAGGCCCATTTCATAGTGTCCAGTACGGAACACAATTATTTTGAATAATCACACATCAGCCCTTGATCAAAATCATTTCTGGTTTATTACAATATCCTTTGTTTACCACTAACCAACAACCAGTATATATCAATCATTCAGAATAGTACTTCACTTTCACGTAGCAAGAAAATAGTATGGAATAGCCCCTAAAATTTTGGTAACCGTTAGTATTCTTAAATTTTCTAGTTTTGGGCCTAAGATTATTCTTAAATTATTATTAAGTGCCAAAGGTATAGCTTCATCTGAAAATCAAAGTAATATGTTCAAATCTTTGTTGATGTCTTACACTATTTTTTATAAGAATCAGTAAAATTAAGGTTCAGGCTGGCTGTTTTTAATTTTTCCGAAATTTGAGGCTGAATTCTTTTGAATTTGTTCTTAATTTAGTAGCATGTAGGCCATTTAGAGATACATTGAAAGACAATAGACAAGATAACATTGAATATTTGATTGATTAAGATTCAAATGTTAAAAGCAAGATAAGGTGAAGGTAGTCCCGTATACTTTCGTACGTAGGGGAGGGCCTGTTAGAGAGGACACTTATCCTGAGCCATCGGCATATGAGGTAGGGTGGCCAGTTCCTTTCCTCGCCGCCTTTATCTCCCTAGTGTTCCCACTGGGTACCCATTTGCTGCTGGGTGAACAGTGAGCGAGCGTTCAGTCAGGGCATTGAGTCAGGCTCGAACCGTAGACCTTCCGCGTGGGAGGCATGCGCTCTAACCACTATGCTACCTCGCTCATAAAAGCAAGATATCAATGCTTTTTATAGAAAAAAGTTTATAAACAACTATAAATAAATAAACAATGATAGCACAGCTTCTAGTATGTCCATGTATTAGTGGAAAGCCATTGCATCATTTTCCAGGAATACGTTTCACGACAGTGCTTCAGGTTCAGCCATGTTCTTACTTTGTTCTTAATTTTCCAACAGATTTCAGGCTCGTGTTCTTATGAAATTGTTCGTATAAAGAAAAAGAGCGTACTTCATCATAAAGCAAAGCAAAGTGGACACAAAACAATACATTGAATCGATGTTACAAAATCTAATCTACAATAGTATAATGGTTTGAATACACAAAACTTCTAAGCCTTGATGAAGCTTGAGCCCTGCATTATTCTTAAATTAGTCTTAAATTTCAGTGATTCTGAGACTTAATGTTTTCATAAACTTTATTCTTATGAAAGAAGTATGTATCAGACCTTGCAAGGAGACGCTTAGTTTAACAAGATAATCACGCTTTGCGTCAGCAAAATGCTGCAACAGTTCAAGCCTCCCCCCCCCAGTCAACTTAAAATACTTCCTTGCCTTTTAAAGTCTGTTGTGAAAACTTTTAAAACGTAATTGCTGATGGTAAGAGCTAAGCGTTAGTCCATGGGATTAGATTAGCTAACTATGTCATATACGAGAAGGAATTTTCTTGTTTACTATAAGAGCATTTAGTTGCAGATTTAATTTTGTCAATGAAATAGCAAAATATTTATGCATTTGGGGGAACGAATTGGTCGATTAATGTAAATGGATGCTTTCTACTAGGTATGTCAAAGAATTTTAATCGCAAAAGACATGGCAGAAAAAGTGCAAGTACTCATTAATAATAGCTGGTAATTTGATAATAATTACCCTAGAACTTTAATCCTGTTTGCAAGTAGCTTTCTAGACATCTACAAAGATGTACTCATGGGAGGGCGCGAAGGTGTGACGACCCCCAATGTGAATGAAACTGCAAGGGAGTTAGCCAAAGGCTCACTAACTTTAGCATCTTGTTTATCATAATTTTTTCACTGGCCTTTTTCTAGTCAGTTGGTCAAACGCCCCCCCCAAATGAAAGTGTCTGGGCAAACTTCTGGACGCCTGCCCACACTCATACTCCATATTCATATCCTCATTCAGGCTACCAATGTTAGAAAATGCTGAGATAGCATCCTTTCAATCTTGCCTACATTCTGGTTGAATCTTGGATGCTATAGGGCTTCATTATCAAGTATAGATCGTTTTTGCAAGATGTAAACTTCTTTGTATCACTTGGACAAGCAAAACGATAGAAGGCTGAACATACATTTCATTTCTCTTGCATTTTAAGCACATTCTCATTCAACCTTACAATGCATTGAAATTGTATTGACCCTAAAATTCTGCAAACAGTCACAGTAAAAGTTAACTGAAAAGCCTTAAAAATGACATTGTTGCAGTGCCATCACACTCAATAGCTATATCGATGCATCTAATTTTATTTCAGTTACATTAAAAGCTGCTTCACAACACTGTTGAACTGTTTTTCTGGGATTTTCGTCTCTTCGTACAAATCTTGTACGCATCGTAATAACATAAATTTTGAAAAATGTCCTTAGCAGCTGTGTAATATTCTTAGCAACTTTGATTGAAAAAATTGGGAACTTGGGAGATATTCCTAGCAGCTGGGAAATTGCTTCATGGATACCAAAAGTGAACTGCTAATCCATTTCGTCCACATTTGGACAGTGTTGGGAATTCTGAGGTTGCGAAGGAGGGGGGCTCTTGCCCTCTCACCTTGGACCTTTGGCCTTAGGACCTTTTTTTGTTCTTATTGTTTTGTTTATGATTTTATGAGTTTAAGTTTGCCGTGCTAATCAGCAGCGAAGGAACAGAATCTAAAGATAAAGGAATCGACGGAGAAAGAAAGAAATCAAGACTACAGAAGCATCATCGTAACTACAAGTGAAACCTTCCATGTAGTATTCCGAAGAAAGAAGGAACAATATAGTTGAACTCTTACCACTCTTTATCCGAACACTCAAATAATTATACAGTCCTCTAGAATCAGTCAAATTTCTTTAATCTTTAATTATTTTGTTTTACACATCTATATATTGAATGGAAACTGGAATCTATACTGTGAACCCTTCGGGGTGATTCTAACCTGTCGAAATATGCCTATAATGAAGTGAACCTTAGACAGGATTTCTTACAGACAGCTTGGCATTTACTGTAAGTTTCTTATAAAAAAGAACCATATACTAGGTGATTATGATTATTATATCCACAGCCATTAATCCTCTTAGCCAATCATATCCTTTGTTTATTCGACAAAGACACTGTGGTTATTTAGGCCAGACGTGGACACGCAAGCAAACGATAACTACTGGAGACATAACATCCAGGTAACAAGCAAGTCTTCTTAAATATTTGACTTGGAGGAGGTTTGTTTTATATTTCATTGGTGTAATCAAGGAAGACTTTGATGGCCATAGCTCCGTTCGGTTCTTATATCTGCTACGTTTGAGGAGCTGAGTAGTAGGGCCTGTTGTGGCCTAAAACGAAGAAAAGTAATAATTCCGTACTTAAACTTGACGTTTTCTCATGATTTAGCATTTTTGGTCAAGAGATTAACGAATCTCAAGACTCTTACTTGCATTCTAGTTCTATTAGCCTACACTCGTCGAGGTACCGAAATTTATTTTCGCAGTATTTTTGGGACACGTAATGGCTGAAGCCCGACTCGCTGTCGCGTTCCAGTTTGCAGTAACAGATGAGGGTGTCGTTGTCAACATCGACAAAGAAGTTGTTAAGCTGGTTGCTCGATCTGCTTACAAATCAGTGAAAAGACGATGTAAGTCGGCGAAAAATACGATACTTAAAGGGGTTTATCCTGCCTCACCAGCAACGTGGATGTTCGTGCTAGCGGCTGTGCTGACAGCTAGACATCATCAACATGAAGTGACGATGGATATGCTTGGAAGGATGGAACGTGGATTTCCCGGGTGAGAAGTTTTGCTATTGATAAGGAAGCGTTTTGGATTCCAAACAGGAGGTCTCCTTCATGGAGATTACCTAGAACGCACACCATGGAATACGCCCCCATTTTGCCTCCAAAAAATAGACTTTGAACACACTCCCTTCACATGTATTGTAACCATAGCGAATTTGTTTGACAGCTGGAAGCAAAACTGATACATTCTGTTATCAGAAGAAGCGTTTGTTTCACTGGAACAGATGGCCAGTAGCTTCCAATGTGTGCATAACAAATATAACGCAAAGTGGGAGGATATACTGAAATATATTGACCAGCGACATATAACTTAATCGCCATTGTAAACAAACCGGTTCATCGATTAGTTTTACTTCTGAGAGGAAGTTGATATCATTGCCTTTCACAACCATATTTTTGTTGGTCAAACTAGGCTGTAGACTTTAGCGTATATTTAACGTATGCTTAAGGTGAAGTTGATTAACAGGGTGGGGCTTTCCGCACATGCGTTCCGCGCGGATCAATTTAGGCTTTATTCACCACCAAGATTAAAGAAGCCACTTAATGGCCATTCAAATATTACGTCACACAAGAGGGGTTGGAGGTTCTTTTGATTTTTGTGACAAAGTGTGACAAGGGGTGGGTGGGTTGTTTTTGCAGTATGATGTCACATATTTTAAACAACTCAATATTTAGCACATTTTGCTTCATAACATCAAGTTTGGCCCTTTTTTAGAAGATATTTGGCTTCACTTCAAAAAATAATCTGGCAATCCTATTTTGATGCCATTTTGAGGCCAAAAAAGACATAATAAACACATTATTATGAAAGCAGAAAAATATCCTATTGAAATTCATAATGTGACGTCACACAATGGGGAGCAGGTGGGTGGTTTTGAATTTGTGACAAAGTGTGACAGGGGGTGGGAGGGTGTCTAAAAATGTCAAAATTAGTGTGACATAATTTCTGAATGGGCCCTTAGAAGATGGGCTGCATTGGAGGCCTATGAAGTCTGCTTAAAGAATTGATATCATGTTTCTGAAATATGCAATAGAAAAAACCGTACTTCAGTTTGGGTTTGCCCTAAGGAAACTAGGAAAGGCGAGGAGGTGTGAAATTTTCTGTAGAAAAGAATGTGTTACAATCTTTGTACTTTGCAGCCTTCCACAAGCACAAACAAATAGATATGGACTAAACTCTCTTTCAATTAGAGGTTGTTTCCTATGGGATACTCTAAAGGATGAAATAAAGAGAGCTGGTACATAGACAAGATAAAAAAATTGATTGCAAAGTGGGATGGCAAAGCATGCCATTGCTTAATTTTTATAAATAAGTATTTCTTTTTCATTTGTACTATAGCCAAATCTTTGTTTTTTGTTTTTTACTTTGTTTTAATAGTCAGTTTGAATTAGTTTTTAACAACTATAGTTGTAACCAACTACAAATAATGATAATAAATGAATAAATGAATGAATAAATGAATGAATAAATGAATTAGTTGTACTACAATCCCCCCCATATTTTATCAGTCACTCCTTAGGCTGGTCCGTTGCATCTTCTGGGCAGTCAGAAGCGTATGTGTGCTGAAAAGGTAGAAATATTTTGGGTGGCAAGAAGTTCAATCCAGGGTGTTCCTGCATCCCTTAAATAATTCAATAATTTTTCATTATATGCCCCTGAGGGTGAGCTTAAAGGTTTGGTTTAGGGGTTGAAAATAGTCTCTTGGAGGACTTCCTTTGGCTTTTTAGTGTCGTACAATACTCTTCCTCTTATCAGTATTAATTTTATAGCAAGATGTAAAACCATTCCTCAACTTCTGAACATGAAATTAGGCCATTGCTGCATGTAAACATAGAAAATAGAAAGACTGACTCAGTAGTACTGTTTTCAATTTTTTATTTTTCTTTGATGTCACATATTTCTTGGAGATATGAATACCAACTACATACCAACTTGAAGTTACTAGGTTCTATTTTTCCTGGTGTTACTGTAGTCTCATGTTGGTATGTTGCTCAATTTTAGAGGCCACCGTTTGGACAAGAGCACAGTAATTGGGATATGTATTTTCACTATGGTAACAGCAATTTGGCTCTTCATGGGGTATTTCTTACAATTCTCACTGAGAAAACTTCTTTCATACAGAGGCCTTCTATATGAAAGCAGAGGGTAAGTTGGCTATTTTGGTGGTTAGACAGCCAGTTTTACACTGATATATCACTTGATGAGAGAAATAGTTTGCAATATTTATGAACTATTGACCTATTTACTTTTTTCATGGAGTCATGGTTACTTCAGATAGGAGGGGGGAGGAATTGTTTTATTGACAAAGATATTTCTCAAAAATTAGATAAGAAATTATGTGATCAGAAATTTTGTGAAGTTACACACCCTATAGCTGTTGGATTTTCCATTGCACTACAGTAGACCTTTGGATAAGCTTTTTTTGCTTGAAGAGAATGTTTAGCTATACTGTGTGTATAATTTTTGAATTTTTGAGAATTCTCAATTGTATTGAAGCAAATTTCTGTATGTGATGCAGTTTCTAATCTTTCTGTATCTCATTTTCAAGGCCATATTCACTCAAGACAAAAGTTTGGGTGGTATGCTTTAGTCATTTTAGTTTCTAGGGAATCAAAATGTTGGCAGGGTATTATAATTTAATTATGAATCTTAGAGACTAATGAAAAGCACAGTGAATCATCTAAAAATATGCTATTGTTTCATCATTCTTTTCAGTCTATGGAATCATTGGCTGTATTTTAAATATTCCTTGATGATTTTGCAGTGTAGCAAATCCAATTTGTTTTCAACAGCCTATTATACTTTTGGTCTCTTTCATATTTATTTAAATATAAATCCTTAATTACTAGATTTGTGCAAATGCATTCAGGATGAGTAATTATTTGATTTCCAGAATTGAAGATGCTGAAAGTAGTGGTTTTTAGGCCCTTTTTTGGGAAATAAACCAGTAGTTGCTAGTTATTGCTGCTAAGAGCCTTGAAGACAAGGTGGAAGTTTGCAAAAAGAAATTTCTGGAGTAGATTCTGAAATTGTAGGATGTATTAGAGAAATTTAACTGTTCAAATTCACTCAACCGAAGTTAGCAGCAAATATTGTTATGGTGTTAATGTCATTGAATATTTGAAATCCTGCATTGGTTATAAATTTTGTCCACAGATGCTGGTTAAACTGCTTTCAGGGAGAAGCCCACTTCTTTATAGCTACCAAAAGTCCATGCCATCTTTGCCTGTGCCAGATTTAGACAAGACATTGGAAAGAGTAAGAGGACATTTTGCATTTAACTATTATCTTAAATTGCTAAAGCTCTTTTTAATTCTTTTTCATAAAAATACCATCTTTCACTGTTCCCCTTTTGGAGAGCAGCCAAGCTTCGTTACACAGGGATCTAAGTGCTCAAGTGACCCACTTGCAGAACTCATTAATCTGGGCCAAGTACCACTCATAGGCACAGAATATCACACTTTAATATTCTGCAGGCACTCTTCATCTGTATCTGCATCTGACCATCTATTTCACTCTGCAGGCATATTTTTCTCAGATCTGTACTCACAGGTCCAAAAACTTCTACCATAAATTCTTGAATAAGCCCCCTCATCTGAATAATCCCTCCCTTGAGAAAACCCCACCTAAACAATCATTTTTACAATTATAGGTCCCTATATTTGAGGTAAACATAGTTGCAGCATAATGTCTTTTTTCAAGAGGCCCCAACAGGACAATAACTGTACGGTATTATTTCCTCTGAGTAGAGGCAAAAAGGCAAAAAAAATCACATTTTTCTTGATGATAATGAAAGTATTATTGATTAAAAAATTTTGTTTGTGAAATATGGTAGTCTTTTTGTAATTTTTACTTTAGGTGATTGAGAAAATTATGTTGCTTTTATATGTCAACCTTTGAGGAAAATGCCAACTTTGGAATAAGCCCCTACACAAAAGTTTATTTCTCCAAATAAGCCCCCAGGAGCTTGTTCAGGGATCTGGCCTGCCCACCTGGGGTTAGTTTTCCCCTAGTATGCTTCATTAGCATTGCATATTAGTAATCTTTGCCAATGGTGCAAAGGGAGTGCCAGCAAATGTTGGAGAAATAGGCCATTGAAGCTCTGCTCTTTTTAACCATTTCAGATTAAAATTTTGTGCTAGATTGCTATCTGGGCATTTGTTACTAGACCATGGAGAATCTCATCAAAGAAACCTAGCATTATGTTCAGGGCTGTATTGTAGCGAAGTGGCTAGCATGATCAAACAGTGCTAAATTAATGCAAGTTGGAATAAGTTTTCCCATCTTAGAAAAGCACATTGATTTGTGTGTAATGGTATTTGTTTGATGTGAAAACTCTTTATCAAACTTAGATTAGATGCAATTTTTTTTTATTTTGTTGGGTTGTAGTTAAGATCAGAGATGTGCCAAGACACTTTCTATGGGGGGACGTTTTAACCATTTGACCAACTACTGTTACTTAAAAATAGAGGTCATGAAAAACACTGACCAACTATTGCTACATGGCCAACTTTTTGACCAACTTTCTTGGAATTTCAAAAGTATTGGGGGAGTGTGATGCCCCCCACAACCCTCAAAAGATACATTGCTGATAAAGATGTAGCTCATCAGTTCAATTTGTTTTATTTTAGAAATTCAACTGCCTACAAAAAATCCTTTAACCAAACCTAAGTACAAAAGTAATACAATATGAAAAATTAAAGTTGACAAAATTACAATAAGATTGTAATAGAACTTAAGAAATTTGTATGGAGAAGAATATTCTTAAAGGAGGAGCTCTCTCAGTAGATAGACTAATCGAGAAGAGTGCACCCCTTTTGTTAAAAACCTTACATTCCATTTGAAGTCTCTTAAACATTTTGAGATTGATTGATGCTAAAACAGCTAAAAAATCTAACGTTAATAATTCGTAGAGAACAGGTGTAATTTTAGTTGACAGCGAAAAATTCTTCTGTGTGGTCATGCTTAATAGAATAAGCTAGAAACATATCAACTGAAGCAAAAGATGTATGAAAGCAAGTTGTTTGTCAGCTAATTACCTTCTAAGGATTCTTTTTATTTTTTTCTTTTTGCCAAAGTATCTTCATTCTGTAAAACCATTGCTCAGTGATGAAGAGTACAAGAAAATGGAAGAGCTTACAATGGAGTTTAAGGTATGTGAAACTTTGCTAGTTGTCTTTGGTTGATCCTTTCTTAACTTTCAATTTCCTTTTAATCACCTTATTTATCCTCCATCATTTCTTTTCAACTTAGTCTGCTCGTGACTTTCAGTTGCATTAAAAGTTTAATATCTTAACTCGTTGCTCCATTTCTTTCCTATTATTTTAGTCAATCCCTTAATAGGACATATCTTGGCAATCCCTCCCCAGCTTTTCCCTCCCTCTTCTCGCACCCTTCTCTCTGATACTGTGCCTCATTGTTATTAGTTCAATATCTTCCTTGTTTACCATGACCCCCATTGCCTTCTAAATATTCAGAACCATTTTACAGCAACACAGACAGGTTTGAGCTTAGCCCCATGTATTAATAGTGTTCTTCGTATTGTGCAGAACGGTATTGGCATAAAATTGCAACGATATCTTCTATTGAAGTCTTACTTTTCAACAAACTACGTAAGTAGAACCATTAGTTGGAATTTTTTCTTTAGTTGTCATTGGTTAATGATAAGGATCTTTCCTGGTGAAGCCTCGATGCTACGTCATTGCAAGTGAAGGCATCTGTGTTTGCGTTTCGTCATCATTTATTTCCCAGCTCTCGCTGGTGTATACAACAAGGTTCATAATGAACCTGGAAAATAGGCCATTTTCACGAAAAGTCAGGGAAAACTTGGAATAGTCAGGGAATTTTCTTTTATTTGTATCCAAATCAGGGAAAACAAATTATTTAGTCAGCATATCATTTTCATTAACTATTGCCATGGTCGTTGTTTTGATTGTCATCAGTAAATATAAACTTTATGCTTTGTTTTGTGAAGTAACAAGTGTAATCTGCATTATGTATCTTCCCTGTTATTTTATAAGAAACCTAGCTCAGGGCCTAGTACTAATAGTTTCTTAATTTTTGGCCATATTTTAGTTCTAAAAGTATCTTAAAAGTTTCTTAATTTAGCGAACTAAATTGCTGTGAAAGCGTACGCAGGTGAATGTAGCAAACTATTTGTTCTATAACAAACAAAATGCGTCAGTACGAGTTAATTTCTAAAGCAATGCCACATTCACATTGTTTTGGTACAGCTTTACGTTGAACAAGGCAACGATTTCAATATGTTATTTGCCTAAAGTTTCTTAGCTCTTGCCTTGTAGTACTATAGGTTTCTTAAACTTTAGGCTGTCTAGTACTAGGTTGCAAATAAAGTGGTTTTTTATAAAAAAAAATAGGGGAATTAGGCTAAATTTTTTCCTTCTTTTTGTAAATATGTGAAATGGGTGTCAGGGAAAAGTGGATGTTTTGACTACTAGTCAGGGAAAAGTCAGGGATTAGTCAAGGAATTTTGATTCACGTATTGGTTATGAACCCTGAATAACTTTGCAGTTTTGGTTATAAGCTTCTTATAAGACTCAGTTTGGTTTCACAAGTAGTGATTATGAAACACAGCATGCATTGGATGGACGACAAGCACACCTATTAATGTATCCTATCAAAAATTTACAACTCTCTGTATGAGTCAATTGGTATCGTTACGTTCAGTTATATGCATTGTGTTGTATATAGTTAAATATTTGCATATAAAAAGAAAAGATAAATAAAAGAAGAAAACATTTTGAAGGAATAGAGAGTTTACGCAACACGACGCGCCTGCTGACGAGGAGTCAAAGAAGTCTAGAAACAAGCGCGGTCACGCCATCCTCTCGCAAGCTTTGGCGTAAATCTGAATATCGCGCTAGTTTCTAGACTCCTTTGGCTCGTCATGAGCAGACGCGTCGTATTGCGTAAACTCTCTAATATATACATCTGCGCCCTTCAAAAGTTTTAAGTATGTACTCCAATTCAGCTTAATCGACTTTAATTGTAAAGTGAATTTCTAGGTAAGCGATTGGTGGGAGAGATTTGTTTACTTACGATCACGTGGACCGTTGATGATAAACAGCAATTACTATGGTGTTGTGAGTAGGCCATTTTGAAATGTCTCTTCAGCAGTTTTTTGATTGTCTTTTATGGCAGGGAATATTGCATTTGCTTTGTGTCAGAGCCACCTGTATAACAAAGGGTATCTGGGCCTTCTTCTTTACACAGTATTGACGTTTATTTAGCGTTCATACTCAGATTGGGGGTCATTTATCCTATAACAAACAAAATGCGTCAGTGCGAGTTAAATTCTAAAGCAATGTCATATTCGCATTGTTTTGGTGCAGATTTACGTTGAACCAGGTAGCGATTTCAATGTAATATTTATCTAAAGTTTCTTAGTTCTTTCCTTGTAGTTCTGAAAGTTTCTTAAATTTTAGGCTGTCTAGTACTAGGTTGCTTATAAAGTGGTTTCTTATATAAAAACATGTAGCGAACTAAATTGCTGTGAAAGTGAACGCGGAACGTGAATGTAGCAAATCGTTTGTCTCATAACAAACAAAATGCGTCAGTGCGAGTTAAATTCTAGAGCAATGTCATATTTACATTGTTTTGGTTCAGATAAGTGGTGAACCAAGCAACGATTTCAATGTGCTATTTATCTGAAGTTTCTTAGTTCTTTCCTTGTAATTCTAAAAGTTTCTTAAATTTAGGCTATCTAGTACTAGGTTGCCTATATACTGGTTTTTTGTTAACAATGCATGTATGCCATCACTCCTGAAGCGTTTCCTGCACTTCTGAAAACTGCCTGTTTGTAATTTTAGGATACACTCGATGCTCCGTCCTCCTCCGTTCAAACGGCAAGAGCTGCCAATTACATCTACGCAATGCTATCATTCAGAAAGTTGGTCGATAAACAGAAATTGAAACCGGTAAGAAAATCCTCATTCATTCCAAGAACTTGTGATATATGGAGCATTTAACCTTCCTCTTCCTTCCCAGAATCCAGTCAATGGACTTATTCGTACAGTAAAAAACCGCAAATTAGATGAAATGAGCCTGCTCGTGTTCTTGTGTGATGAGGTAGTTCCAGTAATCAGGGTTCTTGTTCTTACCAGATGTCCAATGCAAATGCTTAGAAATAAAGATTGTTGACCATATGGCATTCAAATACTATGGCTGTATACACTTAACTACTCAAGGCTTTGTGGATCAAAACATTTATATAAGCCTACCCATCTGAATTATGCATGGAATATTTTCAGAGGATCCATGAAAGGGGCTGGTTGGCAAAAAGACTGAGTTCATTTCTCAGCGGATAAAGAATGAATCATTTATATTGACTTTTAGTGCATTTTGCACAGGCAGGCACTGAAGCACTGCATCTGCAAGAGATTCCATCCTGCTGATTGCAACCCATTTGGTAGATTTTTCAAAATCTTGGGTCCTATAGACAAGAGACTATTTTACCTAGAAGTTGTTTGATTTGGCCTGATGGCCCAAGTCTTTTGGATTCCTTTGTTGGGAGCATTACCTTATGCCTCATGACCTTTTCCCAACTTTACTATACTAAAAAGAGTATAGCATTCTTCCAACTGCTTTCTTCAATGCCTTTCTTTTCTAGATTAAGCCCAGTTCTTAGTACCCTATAATCTCGCATATGGGCGCCGCTTTGTGCGTGATTATAGGGTAGGAGTAGCGGAATTGTTTTTACGCAGCCCGGCTTCTTAAACCCTGTTTATACTACAAAAAAAAGTTACTGAGGGTGAACCCGGGTTCAACCTGGGTAGAGTTCACCCACGTAGGTTTTTGTAGTGTAAACGCATACCAACCCGGATTGAACCCGGGTAAACTCAACCCATAAGTGGTTTGAGTTCACCCTGGTTCAACCCAGGCAGGAATGCGTTTGCACTACAAAAATCTACTTAGGTTACCTCTACCCAGGTTGATTTCGGGTTCACCCTGGGTAGTTTTTTTATGTAGTGTAAACAAGGTGTTAGCCCTAGTGGTGGAATTATCATGTTTGCTGATAAAACCACTTTTTCTTACAGCTAAAACAGATGGGGATTTACCCTTTGTGCTCTGCTCAGTATGAGCGAATATTTAATACTACACGTATTCCTGGAAAAGAAGAAGGCATGTATCTTTGAAGGCTATTTTATTTATTGCTTCGGAAAAACTCTATCATTCTTTTGTTTTCGATTATTGTTACGTCAAATTTGTTAACTTGTCTATTAGCTCTCCCGGCATCTTTGGACAGTCCTGCGATTCTTTCATTCAGATGTGCACCGATCTTGGGACCACTTAGACGCATCCTAGCACATTATCTGCATCTGGATATATATTTCGGTTAACCTTTAGGTCACTATCCGACGTTTTCATACTCTGATGAGTGCCGGACAAAAAAAGTTTTTGAGTATGTCATAAGAATGTTGCCGCTTTTTCGTGCTGTGGTAAAGTTCTGTAGTACCAACAGACTGTTTACCGATTTATTACCACGTGCCAGACTAACTGTATAATCACTAAATTAACTAGCAAAATAATTCCCACAACTTATTGCATCTTCTGCCTACGCAACAAACCATGGACTAAACCGGACTTTCTATCGTACTATCAGTTTCTCTTTTCACTTTTAACTCTTCATGTTACAGTTATGTATTTTGTTTAATAGAAATATCTGCACTTAATCCAGCCGAATGCAAATTACCTAGAATGAGAGATATTTGTATTTGCATATTAGTTTATGTGTAGGAAAGTGAAGTTTTAGAAATAATTATAAAATTCTTTACAATTGATATATTGAATAGTTAATTTCATTAATTCAAACCAACTGCTTACAATACTGCAAAAAAGCTAGAAGAGGTAAACAAAGATTAAAACATTATTTTTTATTTTATTTGTTTGGATCTTCCTTGTAGGGTCCAGGGGGGCGATTTCTTCTGTATTGAAGCCGTCTCCCCCTTGGTGCGGTTCATTGAGTTACGGGGTGATTAAATGATTTTTCGATTAGTTTTTATTGATAGGCTGATTCAATGATTGGTGATGATTTGTGATGATTTTTATTCAATGATTTGTTCGTGCAATCATACCTAATTGATTCAGTCATCAACTAATCTCTGATTTGTATTTTACGTTTTTCATTTATACGTTTTTTAAATGCTTGATTGGACTGATTGCGGTGATTGATCATGATCACATATCACTCTCTTATCATCCTCAGATACACTGCAGCATTTGCAAACCTCCAACCATATAGTTGTTTATCACAAAGGGAAGTATTACAAACTCACCTGTGCCTTTAGTGGAAAGTTACTGAAACCAGCAGATTTAGAACAGTAAGTAATGAATCTTTAAACCTTCCAGTAGTTCCGAGTCTTTTGCTAATATTATGTAATCTCACATTCGTTGCAGAGGAAACCTCACTTTGAGATATCACTGTGTACTCTTAGCACTATTTTACGTACACTTTCTGTAATTTTGGTTTGCTGTAGCTGATCTCATAGCAGCTCGCACATTTTGGAGTGTCTTTTAATCGTTGCTATACCCGTAGTAGACCCCATCTTTATTCTTCCTCGTATTCATTTTATGATATTTCATAAATACACAAAGAGCTCACGTGATTAATATGGGACCAATAGAAAGATGGTGATTGTTTCTCAGTGAAAGCAAGGGACCAGTACAACAACAAACAAACTTACCTTGCTTGTGATATTAGCAGTTTATTAGTAATTATAAATACTTCTTTCTTTCCTGTTGTTCATTGTGATCCTTTACTCTGTAGCAGTCTGCAAATCATTTTCAAAAACTATAGCCGGGGGGCTTTTTTTAAATCATTTTCTGATACAATAGCCTTCGCAAGGGTTAGCGTTGAAGCTAGGTGTTTAACAATTTTGTTTATAAGAAACATGTCTATAAGAAACATGAGGCTGAAATTAGAAAAAAAATAAAGAAACATTTAAGAAACATAGGCTGGCTCAGTTTCAAATAATAACTTGCAAAAACTGTTTTAGTAGATGTTTGATCAAACTAGCAAGATAATAGAATGAACATCCATTAAATGCCTCACAAAACCTGAACATCCTTTTTCTTGTACCGCAATTGCCTAATCTGGATTGTTATTATCATTGGAAGTCTTTTAATTTAAGAAGCATTTAAGGCTGAATTTGACTTAATATTAACAAACATCCAGGCTGATGACAGAGAGTTGGTTTCTTATGAAAAAACGTATATTGAATTTTTAGTCTGCTTTTTATATGTTCTTATAGCGAGGCCAGCGACAGCAAGCAATGTTGTTTCTAAATGATTTGTGAAACTGCTTTTCAGTGCGACTTAGACGATTGAATTGAATGTCCAAGTACTACACTGTAGTTTCTGTCCCACTATCAGCTTTTTAAACCGGAATGATGGCCCAGTGGTAGAGCGTCTGCCTCACAACTGGTAGACCGTGGGTTCGAGCCCCGGACGTGTCATGCCAAAGACTTTAAAAATGGAACTCACTTCCTTCTCGTCTGGCGCTCGACATATGAGAATGGAGTGGGAAAGTTAAACTCGTGGAGCTACCAGTGGACCAGCCCCCGGCTGTAGCTTTCACTGCATTCGCAGAAGCGTGGCCTAGGGCTATAGAAACAGAGATAGGCGTCACCCTATGCGCTATTGGGCGCGGGAAAGGACTTTGACTTTTGACTTTGACTATCAGCTTATATAGAAAGAAGATCTTTGATCAATTTCTGCTAGGTGTTAAGAATTTCATATTAACCCAATTACTAATTCGTTTTGACAGCCAGCTGATCAAAATAGTTAACGACACTGATACCAAGCCATGTGTTGGGGAAGAGAAATTGGCTGCATTAACAGGAGATATGAGGTAACTTTGAATTTGCTGCTAAATTAGGACGACTTTTAGCTTCTCAATCAGGCCTGTAGTGATAATTGCCAGCTACTTGGTTATTATTTATTTAAAAGGTAACTTCGTTCATATTTAACAGACCACACTGGGCAGAAGTGAGGGCAAAGTATTTCAATACTGGTGATAACAAGGCTTCATTAGGAATCATTGAAAAGGTTGGTCTGAGTTTTTCTGTCTTTCTTATAGCTAAAGTACATTGCTAAACATGACTGCAAAATGTGTTGTTCAAGATGCTGACTATTATCTTTGGACCTATTCTTATGAGTCTGCTTAGCGGGCTAGCTCACTTAGCGGGATAAATTTCATGTTCTGTTCATATGGGCCCGCCTACTAGGGTAGAAACTGTCGCGTGAGATATTGAGCATTAGTCGAATGTCAGCTAACATCTTTTGAATAGCTCTCAAGACTTTTTTAGCCCGCTTTCAGAGGTCTTGGCAGTGCTCAAGCGAGGTTTCACTAGCTAGCCCATTTTCTCATATGAACAGAAAACGCACTTTGTATGGGAATTGAGGGTTAGGCAAGATCTTGGTAAGTGAGCTTCCTTGGTTGGTGGTTTCATATGACACATCCTTTGAAGCTCATAGGTAGTTTCAAATTTCTTTGATATTAAGATAGTTGATTGCAAGATGAAAGGACGAGTTTCATAAAGAGACATAGGGGGTGTTGAAAAGTACTTGATGTGAAAATAGAGAGAGAGAGAGAGAAACGTTTGAAACATGTGAGCATTAGGTAAACATTTCAGAACTTCCTTCTTTTATGATAATGCGTAATTTTCTGCTTCTTGATTTTGTCAGGCCGCTTTTTTCCTTGCTTTGGAAGATGCTGATGGGCA
>WIPJ01002614.1:30897-131740 GCA_018155075.1 Cassiopea andromeda | reverse complement strand
TAGACAATGCGGATAGAAACTAGATTTAAATATCTCCGTCCTAGTCCTTATGCGCCCAACAACATCCTGATTGCGAAGAACATAATTTGACTGATTTAGTGGTGGGGTGGGATCCTTAGTATAGGCTGCATTTTCAGAAGTGTTATGGGCTGATAATATTCCGTGAGAAGCTAGCATGATTGCCCCCATGCTTCATCCCCAGGGTAACATGCTTAGATGTAGAAATGAGTTTAACACGATGTTTAGGGGGTACCATGTTTCTCAGGCATGAAAGTTACCCTTGTGTTGATTACATCTCAGCTTGTCACTGTTGATCTGTATTCAGTAAATAAAAGGAAACAAATAAAATAGTGTGCTATTAAAATTCTTAGAAATTCACTGTCGTTTGAAGCTATTTAGTATTTTTGTCAGTGAAATAAATACCATTATAACTGGACTCCTTCACCTTATGCATTTACACAGATTTGTCATGTGAGCCCTCTAGTCCCTATGAGCGCTATGATAAACATTTTTATAATCAAACTTGGCCAGCAATTTCGTTATAATCATGACTATCATAGCCCTCATCTGTCTATATGTTTCTATTCCGTTAATTGTAGTGTAGTGTAAGGATAGCTATCTATACCATTTTCTTCACTTTGCTATTTCAATGATTTTAGCATACACTGTAATCATCTGTTTTTGATAGTTTAAAGAATTGTCTTTTTGAAGTGAGAACTCTGGATACCTCATTAGTGAATGTATACTTTTGAATATATAGTATTAATAGTTGGATGCGGAGAAGATCCACTAACCTAGTTCTTAGTTCCTATGCCCACCATTGTTCCCTCTTGTCTTTTCTAGAGGATCTAAAGAAAAGATATGAAAACAAATATCAAAAACATCAAATACACATTGCAGACAAGAATGGAAGAATAAAGTTGGAGGAAATAGACATTGATAGATTTGCAGTAAAGTTAACGATACGCAAGGACATGAATCCTGTAGGCAACTTCAGAGATGAAGTAAGAAATTATTTGGAAAGCCTTAGAAGTACCACAAGTGAAGACATCGAACTGTCTCAGTTGCTTGACAATAACAAACGGGTCACATTTGTTCGTGGAGTTGCCGGATCAGGTAAATCCACAGTTTCAAAGCAACTCATCACTTTATGGTCACGGGATGAAATATATAATAACATTAAAGTGTGTATCATGTTCGAGTGTAGAGAGATTAGCGTCTTCCTAGGAACAAAAGCTGCTGTCTATTTACAAACACATAAACTCCTGCAGGAGTTTGTGAAAACAAAGTTTGAGTTTGACTTAAATGATGGTAAAGATATCCTCTTTCTAATTGATGGCTTTGATGAAACATCCAACTATTCCATTTTTGATCAGCTACTAAACCGTAATATTTATCCAGACGCTAAAGTTATAATAACAGGACGACCCCATGTTGAAAGCAAACTGGAACAGTTTGGTGAAATTGGTGGTTTACAAACAGTTGAGATACAAGGACTAAATGATAACAAGATCGAGGAATATGTCGCTAAATTCCCTTTTCCTGAAGGTGTTTTTGTGGATTTAACCAAAGGAAAAGACTCTTCAAATGAATTTCTTCCTGTGTTAAGAATCCCCCAATTTCTCAATACCTTCTGTTGCACCGCAAGTTTCTTGAATTTTGAAGGTATTCATAGTAAAGCAGAGCTGTATTGCTGGAATATGTATCTACTGTTGCTGCAGCATGCAGAAAGAAATAGCCCTTCAGGAAGAAAAGTAATTTCAAAGATATTCCATGAGTATTCAAACGAGTTGTTGACCCTTGGAGAAGTTTGCCACAAGTTGCTGAATGAGAACAAAATCATTATTCTCAAGAAGGATATGGAAGCTCTTCTTGTTAATTGTGAATGGGGCAGTCAGTTTATTGGCAGTCTATTTGTTGATGTTTCAGACAGCTTTGAAGAGAAACTCCAGTTCAAGCATCTTACGCTGATGGAGTTTCTCTCGGCTTTTTACATCAGCAGCTGCCAAAATCCCCTGGAAATCATTTCAGATAACTTAAAGAATGGATATCTAGAAGTTGTAATTTTTGCTTGCCAACTTATATCAGGATCTAATTCCAGAGGAATAATTCAAGAAATGGTAAAAGTAAATGCTACAAAGTTACAGCAAATATGCATAAACATTTTCTGTCAAGATATTATAAAGACCATGAATGATTGCAAGTTTGATGAAAGAACAAAATTCTTAAATTCACTTGACATTATTGTTTCTTGTCTAAATGATGATATTGCTGATAAAAGCATTTTCCTGTCAACAGTTCAAATGTTAAACACTGAAAAGGTTCAAACAAAATATGATGATTTAAGTAAGCAGTATAAAGGCATAGTGTTATTGGTTGAGCAAAGCAAGAAACTATACTCTATCTACAAACATATGGTGAACATTTACAAATGCAATGAGAAGGAACTTCGTATTGCATTTGGGCATATTCATGCTAGAGCGTTCTGCCTCAATAACGTCAAAATGATGGAATGCGTTAAGTATTTTGGATATATTAATATGATCACTTTGCATAGAATGAAGTTGAATGTAAATGCCGTCCGCCGTGAATTCGAATCCATTGATTATGGAAACTGTAAAGTTGTAAGTATGTTCAGATGCGAATTAGAAGACAATGATGTTGGAATGGAAGAATTAGATTCCAAGTTGTATGCAGTGGTGATAGAGGAATGTAAATTGAAAAACGTAAACAGCTTATTAAACGCATATCATTGGGCAATGTCTTCATCTTCACTTAAGCAGCTTGGATATTATCATCTTAAAATTATGGATGGATGGTGGAGCGCATTGGTAGCGGCCATTGTGCAAGGGATGAGCAATGGTAAAGGGAATTTACAGGTGCTGGACATTTTCAATTGCATACCCCAATTAAACAGAGATTTGAAAAAGAAGGTAAGATGATTTACTAATAAGTAATTTTTCATGACAATTCATAGATATGCAAAAATATGCAAATGGTGTACTGTTTTAAGTCAGTCTGCAAACGGTAGTAGCAATGAAATTCAAATATTTCTGAATTATCCTTTCACATAAATATTGGTTTATTTTTAAGTGGCTTTTGAGAAAGCACAGAGTTTTGCATTCATTTATTTGAATTTCATTGCTCACACTAACACTGCATGGTAATTCTATTTCTGCTTTGATAATTAATTGAACACAACGGAATTGCATAGTCTTAACAAACTATGAGTATGATCATTTCTTCAATTGCCATGTAGAATAAATGCACACTTTCCTTTGTTGAGAATACATTATCCTTAGCCTCACCATTATGAAATAGGTTTCATTGTAGACCTCTAAATATTCTTTTATTATTGTACAATACTAACAATTGTCTGCTAAATTATTAACAAGACTTGCCTCTTTTCTGATGTACTTGTTCACCATCAAAGAACAGTAAATTTGTGATCTACAATTCGAAACCGAATCTAAAACCCTCTGCATCTAGTTATTGATTAACCTTGAGCCTTGTGTTATTCTTGAAATGTTCTTCATTTCGATTGAATTTGATGTCAGTATTCTAATAGATCAGCGGTCGCCAAACTGGTGTCTGTGGTCCCCTCGGGGATGGCAAAGGGCTTTTTTAAGGACACAGGAAGCTGCTGAAGCATACAAGTTGCACGGCCACAATCATAGATTTTTAGTACTTTTTTGCTATGCTGGCGCTATGTGTTGCAAAAAGGACGCTGCGTACTTTACTTTTTGAGAATTAAGAAAGCCTCTTAGTACCTATGTAGTTAAAATTGAATTTATCTGTGCACTCCCAAGTGCCACATAAACAGGGGGTCGTAATATATAGGAGGGTTGGAGAAAAGTCTAAGATGTAATAAACGGGGTGGGTCTAAATAAAGGGGGCGGTCAGAATTTGAGAAATGGATTCCAGTAATTATAAAACGATATAAAAAACAAAAGCAGGTTGTCATAAAGCATAGAGCTAAAATATACACTGAAGCACTCTAATTTTCCTTGTGTATTGGGCTTGAGTACTACTATCAAAGAAATGGAATGAAGTTGGGGAATTGTAAACAAGTCAATTTCCTCAAAACTTCCAGATAGATGTCCTTATAAGGTCCAGGAGTGTTGGAAAACAATCAGAAAGTTAATAAGAGGGGAAAATGTTTTTCGACCCTGACCATTCTAGAACATAATGTTTCATAACATACCACTATGCAGGGTTTAATGGAAATAATTGTCTGCATGTAACAAAATGATCGCGAATTTCAAAAACTTTTCACTTTCGTAGCACATTAAAAATAGGCTACTTTCTTTCTGAAATTGTTCTATGACAATCATAGCCTCCTCTAATGAACCATATGATTTATTTTTCTGTAGCATTTAAAAGTGTCATGTCACTTTCATCAAATAGTTTCTCACTGCTGTACTTTTCTAAGTGGTGTGCCCTAGGACACATGATGGAGTGCGCACAGAATGTTCCTTTTGCCTTTCTTCTATTGCTTTTTACCTATCTTCCAGATTAAGATTTGAAAGTAAAGACTCTCTTAAGTAGTTATCGCCAAAAACTGAATTTGTGTCACGGAAAAAACTCATGTCACTTTGAAGGTTTAAATTATCACCCCTACACATACTCAATGTGTTGATTCCAGAAGGTTTTACAATGTGGATTTTTTTCTAGTGATTTTGTTGCTATTTCGTTGCTAATGGGTATATAATCTTATCTGTATTTTGCATCTTTGAGCACCATTCAGAGGTACGCTACACCATTTGTATTATTGTTGGCTGAAATGAGACTTTTAGGAAGAAAGTTGCTAGCATGAGTAGCAAATGTCATGTAAGTGATGTTTGCTATTCTCTAGCAGTTTAAGGTGGCTGACTACAGTCATTGGGATGAAGCATCTTTTCTTAGGTAATTTTGTTCTCACATGTTCTTGTTTTATAGCTATCCTAGATTGAGTTATTGACATTTTTTCCTTGAGAACGTACACCTTCAGTTCAGGGGTGGATTCTGTTGCTGAGCTATTGAAAAAATTGTCCCTAGCGACCATGTTTCTCTGTTGCTAGGGAGACAAAAGTCCTGACAGTTCCCTGTGACACAATCTCCAAGGGCCAAGACAAATAGAGACAAACTAGTCTTAAAATTACTTATTTGGAAATTCCAAACCACTAATAAACTCAAACGAGCGTTAACATCTTACCATATCACCCAAACTCGTCTGAACCTTACTAAATTACTTGCATATACTTGCTCCTTATAAAAAAATTGATGTAAAGAATTAGTCCAGATACTTCACTACTCAAAATAAACAACAAAAAAAAAACTTAAACCCCTGAGTTATGTTACCATGACAATAATAGATCTACCTACATGTACATACAATAACGCTACTACAGTGATGACAACCAACCTATGCTATACGTCATTGTGACCTAGAAAACCAAACAAAAGCAACTTAAAATAAACATTATGTAAACTCTGATGCTAAAATACATTACCTAATGGCCTAAGAATACTAATTACAGTTAACAAATGATAATTTGCCGTACGATAAAATCTAATCACTATGCAGTTCATCACATTCCACAAAACATCATTTTCATCAGAATGGGTTCTCCTTTCCCAATGATATAGAAGAGCGGAAGGCGCTAGATGTCTGACTCATTGAACTGAATGCACACCAAAGTGAATCTCATTTTCAACAGGGGCTTGGCCAAGCAAAGTGATATGGAAAATCCCATATGAAGAGAACCTTAGACCAATCTCACTGAAGTGAGCTAGCCCACTCACGTAGGCTACCCCACTCCATCTGGACAGGGCCTAAATGATGCAAGGATGCTTAGTATATTCTAACTCTCCCTGAAATTGAGCCTGAGACACTGCTCATATGGAGTGGGGTAGCCCTCATGAGTGGGCTAGCTCATTTTAGTAGGATTGTTCTCAGCGTTTCTTCATATGTCATTTTCCATCTCACTTTGGTGGGTCAGCCTCCTGTTGAAAATTATCACTTTGGCACGTTTCTCAATTTCCATGCTTTTCTGATTTCCATTAAGAGTTGGTGGCCCTTTTGAATGTACCTCTTCTCCATTTTCTTACTTTTCAAGAAAACGCTTTCTTCCCACAGACAACCCAGTAAGTGTTTTTTTTGGAGGAGTGATGGTGACTGGATCGAAATCACAATTTTCATATTTCTTTGCCATTTCCATTCTAACTTCCTTTATCTGTTGGAGCCTATCAGCATCAAAGTCTTGACTTTGGTATTTTATCTTAGCTTTATAATCAGCCAAATAGTTGATCAAATCTGTTATCATTCTCATTGTCCAACAGAAGTTATTTTTCTTCACCTCTGCTTCATGTGACGAATTCTCGTGTAGATTGGTGATGTTGTTGGCAGCCATTTTGTAATGAGAGACTTCTATGTGTCACTTTATACATGCGCAGTAATTGCAAAATTATCTCACCTGAGTGGGCTAGCCCACTGGTTTGTGTTCATATGACAAATATTTATCTCACTTGAGTGGGATACCACTGGTTATCGAGTGGGATCTCATGTCAGTTGGCTGGCCCACCTCTTATATGAAGGAAATCTTTTTACTGTATAGGATTAGCATTGCAAGCGAGAACTCACGCGAGAGGGAGTTCCCATTCAATTGGAATATCTCACCTCATATGAAAGGGCCCTGAGATGTTCTTAAATTCTTCATCACTTTCACTGAAGTAAACTGGCTAAATTGGTGTATACTTTCGTTATTAACATTGTATACTTGAATTTGAAGTCTATCTTTACCATTTTGAATGCAATAACGATGAAATATCGATTTTTTGGCCAATAAAAAACTAAATGTTAGAAGCTAAGCATCGTGATTGTCGTACGATTTTGACTACTTCAGCCTCATTGTCTTATAAACTTTTTCTTATAAAAGAAATATCCAGCACCATCATACACCTAAGATGAAAAGAAGAATTGCAATTGCAAAGAATGCAGTGGTTTCTTTAGCAAAAATTTGGAAGGATAAAAGAATGTCCATGACCAGAAAAATAGCTTGCTATATTCTCTAGTTTTTTCGATTGCTTCATATGGTTTAGAATGTTGGGCATTAAAGGATTCAGATAAGAAATGGATAGAAGGCTTTGAATTGTGTTTCTATAGAAGGGTCTTGCGAATCTCATGGACCACCGAAACATCTAATGAAAAGATCGTGAAAAAAGTGCAACCAGACTCAAGAGTTTTAGATTACATATTTCAAGGGAAACCTGGGTTGGTCGGACACATTTTGAAAGAAGAAAATGGAATTTGCAGAGCACTACTTCTGGGCTCAGTTTATGGGCCACGGGGAAGGGATCGGCTGAAGACATAATTGATTGAGGATGTAGTAAAAGTGTGTAGTGGAGCATGTGCTGTGGTGGAGATGATAAGAATTAGGGACAGATTAAAGAAGTTCGTAAAGGAAGCCACGATGGATCGGACATGACCCAACCGTAATTCATGATGATAGCACGATTCAATCTTAGCTTCACTGTCGAGAAGTCCAGTTTGCGTTCTAGTCTTTGTACATATATAGTTCAATGGTGTAACTTGTGTGTTTGCGCGCTTTACCGAGTGAGGCAAGCTTGGTAGCCATTGTGAAAAGCAGCAAAAAGGACTATCACCAGTACTGAGGCCTTCTAATTTTATGAAAAGTAACGGCTGATTTATTGAAGTTTCGAACAGATTTTCAATGTGTAAAATGGAAAGTTAATATAAATTATCTCTTGTCTTTTTAACTGCGTCTAAATTTCGGCAATTCGTAAAATTATCACGACGTTTGAAGTAATGGTGGAGTTAGAAGTTGCTGTTGAGCGCCTTTCACATGTTCATGTAGTATTCTGCAAAGCTTTGTTTCAAGAAAATGAAGTTATTAAGAAAGATTTCAAATTCCTTTGCTGCAGTAATTACTGTGAAGACTTCTTGTTTCTATTCGTAGAAAAGAAAGCAAATTGTTTTACAGCATAGGATAATAATGTAAACAAGCCTAAAATGAAACTTTCTGGTGCCCACAATTTGCTTTCTTTATTGACATAGTTGCTAAAACCCTATATCGTTTATCAAAGCAAAACCTAGATGCAGATAGATGATCAACAAAGGAAGAACGGAACTAAGTAGGCAACATACTTTCACCTGCCAAATAAATGGGGTCTTAATAAACAGGGGGTAGGAAAAAATTCCAAAATGTAAGAAACGATGGGATCAAAATAACAGGGGGGGACTTTGAGAAAAGCTTTGAATGATTATACAAAGAAGGAAAGAACAAAAGCATTTTGTCATAAAGCATAAAGCTAATATAGAAATCAGCAGGTTCTTCTGTTTTTCGTAAGAGTTCGCCTAAGGTTCATGGTACTAGTTACATATGTGACTAATTTCACCGCTGCCACAGCTGCTACTATGCATAAACTTTGCATTTTAAAGATTTTTCATCATTTACAGAAAATTTTTATGCTGAAGAGTAATTGGGTTGGGTTAAAGACATTTCCTGAAAGAGGAATATTATTCTAATGCATTTAAAACAATTTCACTATATCATTGGGAAGGGGCAATAATATAGGATCGCCAAAGGTGCTAGTTGTCTTACTAGCTCATTCAGAGTGAGGCAAGGCGGTTATTTCAAAAACTACCAAAGAGGACTATGACCAGTACTGGCCCATGCAATGTAGAGACAAGTAAGGGTCAATAGCGCTTTCCACAGGAGCTAAAAATCGATTTAGATGTCAAGATGGGATCGAGACTCAGCCAAGCTAATCAGTTTTGTTATTGGCCTAAGTGCTGTGACGGATAGTTTTAAACATGTAGCTATCGGTAGAGTCATGAGTTATAAGTTGACACGCATTAATGGTGTTGTTGAATCTCAAAATGTGATTCACGGAGCTCTGAATGAATGGTAAAATGTTTGTATCCCTCTCAATGGCAAGAAGTCACCGCCAGGGAATGACCAAATGTTAGATGCACACAGTCAAGAGGAAGATCTAATGTATCAATTTTCAATTCAATTTTAAAATGCACAAAATTTACCCTTCAACAAGTTGCAATCTAAGTAAAGATAGACAAAAGTCTAATCTAATCTAATGAAGAATCTAATAACAGTGATATCAAGCCCAGCAATTACAGAGTTTACGGCCTATAAGTCTCATATACCTATAACTGTTCTTCAAGGGAGTTGTGTTTTCGTGCCAGCTCTATAGATGCATTTTATACCTTTTTTTGAAATGATCTGGTGTCAGTAGTTTCCAAATTTCAGCAGGTGTGTCATTCCAAGGCTTGAAAGCTGTATAATGAAAGCCTTGCAGCAAACTCAGTCCTGTGTCTAGGGATCTAGAGATCTTCACATTGCCTTGTATTATAGGTCGAATGAAAAGATCTCAGCTTGTATTTATCTCATAGGCTTTCGGGGCACAGTCTATTCATTATCGTCTAAGTCATGACATTCCAGTCACAATGGAAAAGACTTTCTACATTCAACCAAGAAGTCGAACAACTATCTTTGGTTTGTTATTATTGAACACGCCCGATCTTGAAAACGATGAAGAGTAGCTATTTTTGTTTTTGATAGACTACCCCAAATAACATCTGCATAGCGAAGATGACTCTCAATTAGTGCCTAGTATACATTACCTAGTTGGTGATAGTAGACTGACATTTTTTAACCTTTATAGAGCTGCAAGACCTCCACTCACTTTGTCTTTGGTTTTTCTAAACCATAGAACTAGTAGGACTAGAATGCAGACTTTGTCACGCGATTTTGACACATCAATAGGAAATCATAATGGCTGATAATTACTGGCAAACTGCCGCAGGAAGTACAACGTGGAACTAGGATTATATAGAAAAATGTATTGGAAATTCGGCACTGGCTGCTCTTTTTTATACTTAGCTAAATAGTATGAATAGTGGTGTCATGTTATACAGTTTGGTGTGAGAAAAAGTGGATCTTAATGCAGAATCCAGCTTTAGGAGAGAGAAAACTGAATTTCCATCCTAAGTTATTCAGTACACATCTGGCTTTTGCTGACAAAAGGTCAAGCCGACTTCTTCAAACTGTTGTTTTCAAGTGCTTTAAAAACAGAGCCTAAATGCCTTTTTATGCTGATGTTCTATCATGCAAGGTGCTTGGTAGCACATATCCACTTGATAACAGATGTCTGTTGATACAACTTGTTTCCAAGCAAATTATCGTGGAAAGTGCAGCCGCAATAAAAACGAGGGATCATGCGATAATAGGATCCTTCCAAACGGCTATTGAATCCCCAGCACCCAGAAAGCTGAAATAGATTTGGAGGACATGTTGAATTCTGTTTAGGAATGACTTAATGACTTACTTACTTAGTACTTAGTTCTTCCCACGCAGGCTTAGGCATTGGGCAGACATAATTCTCCACTGGTCTCTGTTTGCCGCCAATCTTTCTGCATTGTGCCACTGCCGCCTCACGGATGTTAAATCTTCTTTGAATGTGTGGAGCCACATACACTTAGGCCTGTGGTGCCCCCTTTTGCTACCTGCTGGAGTCCACGTAAGCGCGGTCTTGGCTATACGGTTGGTCAGAAGAAGAAGGATATGTCCAGCTAGTCGCATCCTCTTTTCATTGACAATATCCTGAAGCCGATAACTCCGGGCTATATTGAGAACATTATCATTGGTGACATGATCCAGGTAGGACATTTTGAGAATATTTGCAAGCAGCGCTGGTGAAAAACATCAAAACGCTTTGATATTACTGCAGTTTTCTTCCAGGTCTCACTTGCATAGAGTGCTGTTGGTAACACTATTGTGTTATATAACTTCATCTTAATTCTTTGGTCAATATTAGAGGTGGTTCAGATCCTGCCCATTTGTCTAAATATAGCTGCAGCATTGCGAATGCGCATTTTGACGTCAACATCTGCTCCCCCATCACTTGTAATGACACTGCAAAGATATGCAAAGGATTCAACTTCTTCAACTGAGTGGTTTTCGATACATATTGGAGCTACATTCTGTGCACTTGATCTAACCTGGATGGTCTTGGTTTTCTCTTGGCTTATATGTAGTCCAACTTTAGAGGCAACATTATGCAGATTATTTGTCATACTCTGGAGATCAACTCTGTTGTTGGTCAGCAGCACTATATCGTCAGCAAAGTTGAGATCTGCAAGACATTGGCCTTGTGCCCAAGCCATGCCGTGTGCAGCACCATCTATTGCCTTACGCATGATGTAGTCTATTACCAGAAGAAAAAGAAGTGGTGTAGAACACATCCCTCTTGCACACCAGTTTCAATCCCAAAGTAATCGGTGCGCCCTTCCTGAGTGTTAACATTGCAACTGCTGTTGTGATAGATGTTCTTAATGATGTTAATATACTTCCCTGGAATACCATATAGCTCAGCCATTTTCCACTGGGAATCACGATGCACGGAATTGATCGCTTTCTTACAATCTATAAAGTTAATTTCAAGTTGTTGTTGAAATTCATAACATTGCTCTATGATGTTTCTTAAAGCGAGGATGTGCTTGCAGCATGAGCACCCTTTTCTAAAACCAGCTTGTTGTTCGCTAAGCCTGTTATCCATCATGTCTTTTAGTCTGCCAAGCAGCAGAATGCTAAGCACTTTACCTGGGATGGAAAGTAACGTGACACCTCTCCAGTTATTACAGTTCACAAGATTCCCCTTCTTTGGTATTTGCACTATTACTCCATGTCTCCAATCTGATGGTACATGTTCGTCTTGCCAGCATGAGTTCAGTAACTTCCCCATTGCTTGTATAACCGTTTTTCAACCATACTTGAGCATCTCCACTTTTATGTAGTTTTATCCTGCTGCCTTGCTATTCTTCAATGTCATTATGGCACAACTAATCTCAGCACTATTAAAATTGTCCGTGGATACGTCTAATAGTTGTTGCGGCACTTCTTGGTCTAAGTTAATCAATGTAGTGGGATTTGTTTGATTTAGAGCTTCTCTGAAATGCTCTATCCACCTCTGATTCTGCTGTTCTGTTGTAGTGAGGGTGTTGCTATTTTTGTCTTGAATGGGCACTGAATGACAATCGTGCCTACCCGTTAAGTCCTTAACAAGTCTGTATAGAGTTTTGGAATTGTTCCGGGACGCCGCCTCTTGTGCTTCTGCTCCTTTCTGCTGAAACCACTCATCTTTGTCCTTTCTACAACTTCGTTTCACTGCCTTTTCAATATCAAAATATTGCTGGCGAAGTATTCCAAGCTGCTCGTCTGTTTGCGCTTGCTGATGTGTTGCTTTGACCTGTTTTCATTCATCTATTAAATTCTACGTTGCTTCCTGGATCCACATTTCCTTCTTTGTACTTCTCCTCCTCCCAAGATGTTCATTTGCTACAGTTGTCATTGCCTCTTTAAAGATAGTCCATTGTTCCTCGCAATCGTTGGCCTGGAGTAGTGGAAAAACCTAATCCTGAGAGCTTC
Source organism: Cassiopea andromeda (assembly GCA_018155075.1). Lineage (NCBI taxonomy): Eukaryota > Metazoa > Cnidaria > Scyphozoa > Rhizostomeae > Cassiopeidae > Cassiopea > Cassiopea andromeda. Next base: position 119,297 of record WIPJ01002614.1, on the reverse strand, counting down.
CGTATACTGCTGCGCTAGGTTTTTTTCCTTTAGTTTGTCTACTGCAAATGGCCTTATAGTTTGAGAATTTTGGATTTTCTTTAGCTTCAGGTGTACGGTTCCACGGACCAGGTGGTGATCTGACCCGACATCTGTACCATGACAAACCATTACGTCACTCAACAAGCTTCTCCAACATTTACTAATACAGATATAATCTATTTCGTTTTCTACTTGTCCATGTCTGTTTATTGATCTCCATGTCTGTTTATTGATGTTCTTATGTGAGAAGTAAGTATTTTCAATACATAAGCCGTTGATGTTACATAGCATTATCATTCCTTCTCTGTTGTCATTTGTTGCATTAGCAGATCCGTAAGGACCAACCACAGTTTCTATACCACTCCTGTCACTGCTGATTTGTGCATTAAAGTCACCCATAAACACCACTATGCCGTGGCTTGGAATGTTACTTAGCACTTCTTGGCAATGTTGGTAGAATTCATCTTTGTTGTCTTTGCTTGCATCTTCAGTAGGAGGGTATACGTCACAAAAGTTGTCTAGCTGTGCCTAGATTTAATTCTTGCTGTAATAATATGACTATTACATGGTTTCCATCCAATTAATGCGTTTGCAGCCTCTTTGTTGAGCATTATACCAACACCTCTACGATATTCTTCTTCTGCACCAGAATATAAAAATGTCATTCCATCACTTTGGACTTTACCACTACCATTCCACCTAGTTTCTGTTAAACCTAAAATGTATAGCTTGTACTTCAGGAACTCCCTGCATAATTGCGCCATTTTTCCTGTTTGAAAGAGTGTCCTCTCATTCTATGTTGCAATTTTGGTAGGTTGAGTAGCACTAAACGTACAGTTCTTGATCGAACGTTGAGCTCCCTTTCGGGTTTGACTTAACATTGCCATACAATTGGGCGAACTATCCTCTTTATGCTGGTTATGTAGAGAATATTTGTCTGTTTCCGTAGCTTGAGAGGTTGGGAATTAATTTGAAAATGTAATTAGCAACTTGAGCTCTTTAGAGATATAAGTATGCTCAACTACAAACACATTAATTTACCACAATAAATAGCGTGGTTATGTGCTACTGTCTCTTGACTAGATGAGTACATAATGTACCCCTAAAACATAATCTCTGTTCTCTGTTTTTCATTTCTGTTGTGCAGTAGCTGCACATGTATGTTAAAGAATCATGCAACTTTATGTAACTTAAGACCAAAACTTTGGTTAAAGAATTAAGCAAGAGCAGGAAAAATTTCTTTGTAGGCATTATGAGTTCAGGAAAGGATGACTGAGTATGGGGGCCAGCTAGCTTAGGCCCTCAAATTATAGGTCAACAAATTCCATGTGGCAGCACACCTTCCAAGAGGACATGTATTTTTTCCAAGCCTCTCGAAAATAGGGCATATCTACTTACAGAGGCTCTCAAAAATAGGGAAAAATCTGCTTGTTCTATTATCGGGAGATGCATTCCAAGCCAAAGTAAAGGTTGTAGTCTCAAACACTTTTGAGACCACGCTACCCCTTTATATTCCATGAGAATGTCGTTGCTAGAAAGCTATGGTTTTCCTCATAGAGCAACTGAGAGGTAGTGTCTGTATTGACTTTTAATTTCTTTCATGCACATCATGTAGCCCAAGTTTGGATACCACACCCATCTTTTAGGACAAAGTTAGCCTGCCAAAATTTCTCATTTTAAGCTTTGGTCATAATGACTTCTACCCATGACATGCCTTATCAAATGTAATGGGCAACGCCTTGTTGTTGGGCAACGATGTCTCAAACCCTCATAATGGAAGTACCCTAGATTCACCACTGGAATAGACCACTGGATGTGATGTATGCGTAAGAAATTTAGGCCTAGTTTGTTTTGTAGGAATATCAATCCCATCACCCTCTGCGGGCAAAAATGTGATGTAGCTCAGAGGAAGCTCTATTTCATTATGTCGTCAGTCCTTTCTAGTTACCTTGTCAATACTAGGTGTGTTATTGACAGTCTCAAAGTAGCTCATATTACATTTTTCTTCCTTGGGAAAGATAAATTCTGTACTCATTTATGGTACATAGCTCAAGTGTCTTATCAGGAGAATGAAGAAGCATGTGGCTGATAGCAAAGGGTAAAGAGCTGATGTTCGCATTGGTAGCATTTGGAAATTTAGTCCAAACTCTTCAGCCTATAGGCCTGGACCATCCTACCAAGATGAGGGTGACTTAAAGTGCACAGGACAACGATCCTCTACCCAAAAATGCGAACATATAATATTTACGACTGTTGAAATTTTGTCCGAAAAGGAACTCCATGATTCGCACTTCATGATATGAAGATGGGATAATGGACGGGTACTTGACATGACACAAGTCTTCAGACATTGGGTGAACAATATCACCAAAATGTCATAGACAAATGCAAATGACTGCTGCATTAACCAACCTGTTATATGTAGCAGGTGTAGAGCACCAAAAATAGAGATTATCTGCTTGAATTTACTTCCAGAAGAACTGGCTTTGTACAGAATCTTGTCATCCATTGCAGTAAATGATCAAATAAATTTGGCTTCTTTTGAAACTCAAAGGCTGGTCCCATTAAGTCACTACTTGCAGCTAAGGATTGCACACCTTGCAAGTATGTCTGCATAGCAAAATATTGACGCTAATTGGACGCATCTCATGATCATTTCCAAAAGCCTACTTTCATAAATGTATATTGTTGGCAAATTGCTGAGCAACCGCGATATTGAAGATGATTTTTAGGTGATTGGATATGATTTTTAGGCAGAGAATGGAGATGATTTTTAAGTGATTGTGCAGAATTAGAAAGGTGCTAGGTACCACAACCCTCAGATTCCCGGATACTCTAGTCATGCCCAATCTTCTCCTTCATTATTTCCCACTTATAAGCCTTTGGTCTTTGTAGTATAAAACCTCAAGTGTTGGCTATAAAAAGAATCCTATTAATGCAAATAACAGTTCTAAATTGTAACTCAAGTGCATGGTATGAAACTATTACAGAATTTAGAGAAAGGTATGACAAAAGTGGTGCTGTCTCATCCCTACACTCCACATAGATCTGTTTATGATTGCAATAACGATATAGGGCACTACATAGTACAGAAAGTAATTCTCTAACCTTTGGTTAATTATTCTCGATAACACGAATTTTAAACACCTTCCCAATGACCATTATAATTACGCAGTTACACCTGGGAAGTGTGCTATCCCTAGCTGCAAGTATATATCACTTGACATTCCCAATCATATGGCAAAGAATGATAGAGTTCCTCTTGACTACCAGCATCAAAAGTGCCCAAAGGATTCAAAATATTCATATGAAAGATTACCATCAACATTTACGATAAACTGAGTAACAGTAACTTATATTATGTTAGTGGAAGATTGGCATAAATATATTATGATGAACTGAATCTAATTTTCTGTAAAACTTCTGCTGATGGACTTTTGAGCAGATGTATGCGGGCCTGACTTATAATCAGAATCAAGCTATTGATTGAGTTCCTTGGAACAAATGCACCATAGAAAATGTTTAAGGAAGGTTGACATCATCTGAATTCAATGTTAACAAAGCCTCTTTGGAAGATATTTTATTAGAATCTAGCATCACAACAACCTTGTATAATTTTAAAATACTCAGAGACATGGTTCCAAAAGGCTAAAAATGCTTTCAAAGAGTACTATCAACAATAATAAGATTGAAATGAAGGAGACTTCTAGCAAGGAGAAAAAGTGCCATAAAAGGACTATATTTCTGATACATTTGGTCTAAATGGCACCAGAGGTGGATTTGCATTCCAGCTTTGCTGCAATTAATCAAGTGGCAGATGCATATGACCTAGAAATAGAATTTGTAGATAAAAAATGATTACTAATCAAAAACAAGAGTAAAAGCTAGAAAATGGAATGTTCATATGAACTTCCTGTCTAGCTGACACCTCTAACTATTAATTTAAAGGCTGTATCTTTGTTTTCAGTCATATTTTCATCAAAATTTGTATTATGCTAAATAATATATGTGCTAGATAAAAATACCCAGCTGTAAAGTAGCATAGAATGTTGAAAAGTGGTTGTAATTGATAGATAAACTTTGATGCTTATTTCTGCAGAAAATGATTTTCGCATAAGGCCTTCCATCTGTATGCTATAACTTTTGATCAGATTGAGCTATGAATGTGAAACTATCATAGAATATGTATTCAATTATGCTTCATAAACTGTCTATCTTAGATTTCTTTTATGTGACTGCAAAAATAGTTGAATGGAAAAAACTTTTTTTCAAGGAGTGACCCACCCACCCCCTCCCCGCCTTTATAATTTCAAAACTTCGATGCAGTCATTACACAAATAGTCGTTTTGGTATCAATTTCCAGGTTATTTGAAAATCAAATGTTTTATGTATCCTTTGCTGTACACTGGATTTATCCCATTGTCATTATGACAATACCCCCTAGCAAGTTTCCAACTTTATCTAAAGATGGAATCATTGTTTAATTTTGCTATCTTTGTTTAACTAATGTGGAAAATATCATCTTCATATCTACATTTGGATTCTATCAGGCGTTGACTGGAATTATTGGTCAGCTGCTTTAGACTTCTAATGTTTTTGTACTGGGGTCGTTGTAAAAGGCAATAAGAAGTACTGCTGACTGGGATCCCATTCCCAAAGACTTGAAGTTGCCGACTAAGCTATTGCATTCATGTCTCATTACATGAATACTGTAAAGAACAACAGTAGATCCTAAACTCGTCTATCATTTATGAAGCATTAACATCCCATTAGGAAGTTTCAAATGATGAATTCTATCTATGTATGTATGGCTGCATGGGCGAGGTGGAATAATGATTAGAGCGCATGCCTCCCGTGCAGAAGGTCGACAGTTCGACCCCGAATTGATGCTTTGACTGAATGCTCGCTCACTGCTCACCCAGCAGCAAATGGGTACCCAGTGGGAACACTGGGGAGAAAAATGCGGTAAGAAAAGTAACTGGCCACTCTACCTAACATGCTGATGCCTCAGGATAAGTGCCCTCTCTACCTGGCACTCCCTTACGTACGAAAGCATGACAGATTACCATTACTTTTACCTTTGTTTATGTATGGCTGTAAAGATACTTTGGAGGCCGCTGGCCAAGAGATAAGATGAGACGCAAGACAAAGCACTTCAGACACAGAAATTGACTTTGGAAAATTATTGCTGCCTTTACTTTATGAGGCCCCCAGACCTTAATGCCTTGAGGGTCGGGATGAATTCCCAATCATATGGAAAAGAATGATAGAGTTCCTCTCCACTACCAGCATCAATAGTGTCCAAAGGATTCAAACAGTTCATGTGAAAGATTACCAACATCATTTTATGTTGTACAGAGTAACTGTAACTTATATTATGGCAGTGAAAGATTGACGTGTCCCATAAGAAAAGTTTAATGAAGGCTGAAATTGCTGGTAGCAGTTGCACAGACAGCATGTGATTTCAATGCTGGCTCAGCTTCGTTGGAAGACAATTTGGCAGAGTCTAACATCACAGAAGCCTTCTATAATCTTAAATTACTCAGAGACATGGTTCTAAAAGGCTAAAAATGCTATCAAAAAAGTACTATCAACAATGGAATGGATGCAGTGAAGGAGACTTCGAGCCAGGAGAAAATGTACCATAAAAGAGCTGCAATTCTGATATATGACAGTAGAGATGGATTTGCATTCCATCATAACTGCAGTTAATCAAGTGGAAGATGCCTGTGACCCAGAAATTTTTAGATGAAAAATGATTACTAATCAAAAACTAGAGTAGAAGTTAGGACATGGAATGTTCATAGGTGACACCTCTAGCTGGTAATATTAAGGCTGTAGTTTAGTTTTCAATCGAATTTTCATCAAAATTTGCATTATGCTAAATATTCTATGTGCTAGATAAAAATATCCAGCTGTAAATTAGCATAGAATGCTGAACAGTGGTTGTAAATATTAGATAAACTTTGATGCTTATTTCTGCAGACCATGGTTTTTGCATAATGCTCTCCATCTGCATACTGCACGTTTTCATCAGATTGAGCTATGAATCTGAAACTTTCACAGAATATGTGTTTAGTTATGCTTCATAACATGCCTGTCTTAGATTTCCTTTATATGACTGCTAAAATAGTTGCACTGAAAAATTACTTTCTCATGGAGTGACCCCTTCTTTATAATTTCAAAGTTTCAATACAGTCATTTCACAAAGAGTTGATTTAGTAACATTTTCCAAGTTATTTGAAAATCATATGTTTTATGTTGTCCTTTGCTGTACACTGGAGTTATCCCATTGTCATTATGACAGTACCCCTTGGCAAGTTTTTAACTTTTTCTCAAAAGTAGAATGGTCTTTTTAATTTTGCTATCTTTTTTTTTTATTTATGTGGAAAATATCATCTACAGATCTGTAACGGATTGCCCATTACAGGACTGCAAAGTATAGAAGGTTTGTAGATATCTTTCTTGTAGATATCTATAAACCATTGACACTGCTCTGTTTCTGCACAACAATCCAGATAAAAAAAATATCCGGTTTTATGGGTTCACAATGTGTACTGCCATGGAGGAAAAAGTACCTGTTTGTGTAGCTTTAATCGTCTCAAAATGCAGTAGTCGCGACAAATATCTGTTTTTGCCTGTTTACATTTATCTCCTGTGGTTGGAGGAACCTCTATTTTTCTGAATATCCACTTTGAAGGACAATTTTGTAAAGCTCCATTTTTGTTCGTTTCTTTATATCTGCGTTTTTTTTACAAAGGCGGAGCAGTGTGAATGGGGGCATCAAGTGCTTTCAGCCATGTAGTGTTTGTGAAGAGATTAGGCATGTATTGTGAAGGCAGCTTTTGTTGGGGAGATGAGAGCGATGGTCTATTGTTTTAAACAAAGCTTGTGATCTGTTGTTCGACCAATCATATTGAACAATTCTTACATGGTAAACGCACGCGCAGAACGATTTTTGTTTCTTAAAGCACGATGTTGCTTCCCGCTTTTTTTCACTTGTCGTGATCAGAGGTGGCAGTAGTAGTGTAAAATATTTCTTCGACGGTTTTTGGTCTTTTTAGTGTCTTTGCTGGATGTTTTGTTATGGTTTAGATAGAGTTGGCGTTCGGAGCAGGCGGTGGGGATACGGTGCACAGGAGTAATCCTTTAGAGTGCCTGAGAATTCGTGCCTACCGTTCTGTGTCTGAAGCTCTCTTTAGGCATAAAGTAAATTAGTAAGTTTCGCTGGTGCGGCGTCACCAGTGCCTGCATATTCTCTGGTCATGGCAAGTCACCAAGTACAGGATCACTATGAATTTTACTTGCAAGGAAAAACAACTGGAAGGCACTGTGAGTATCCTGATTGCAAAATTAAAAACCAACAAAGCCATTATCACTGTAAACTTTGTACAGTCACTTTCGGAGGACAGGCTTTAGACAGAATGGAAAGCCATGTTAACAGAAGACATAAAACCAGCATGATCAAGTCCACATTAAGTACAGCTGAGAATATTTTACATGGCAATCAGGGTGCTCACATTATCAAGGAAATAACACCATCTGTTCCATCTTTTTCTGCTCCTTCAATCAGTAGTGATCCTGCCCTAGAATTTCAGTGCACCCCTTGTAGTCCCACCAAAGGTGTTCCATTAAAGAAAACTAAAGCATCAACTCCAGTTACAAGTAAATCAGGGCTGGAGATATTTTCTTCGCCAGGATTCTCCCCTCTTCATCATAAGATCTCCAAAAGCAAAGCTGACAATTCTTATTTTGATAAAAATGATGAAAGCTCTTCCTTATGTGAAAGTAAATGTGTTGTTGTAAATTGCCAAAATATATCAAATTTGAAACCATTATGCAAGTTCATTCATTTAGAGACTACAGAGCTACTCATTACATATTTCAAAATTTCAAACTTACAAATCTTGATAACCCTTTTGAAGTTTTAATTTGTCAGCAGCATTGGAGGCAGTGGTATTACTACAACTGCAATCTTAAAAAATATTTGATCCCATTTGTTGGAAATATGCAAGAGAACTCTAATTTGCTTGTTAATGCCAATATTCACAACATTGAAAAGTCTTTAATATATTTGGTTTATGTCAAAAAATTAATGATTTTGTGATTTTGATTTGTAACAACTTGAATCACAGTGATTTATTAAATTTGTCATACACATGCCACTTCTTTTACAAGGCTGTGAAGAAATATTTGGAAAATGATTTAGTTTGGGAGAGACTACTATCTGAAAGCTACTTTGTTGACAGAAAACTTAAAGAAAAATCTTTTTTTTGAATCTTTCAAAGAAATTGCTTGCTATTGTCAGGAAAGGAATAACATCAAATTTGAGGATGACTTGAATATCCAAACCTTGGTTGTGGACCTAAAGAAGGAATTTGAATCACAAAATGACTTGACTACTCTTCTGAAGTGTTTTGGGGAAGACAGAAAACCAAAACCACTTGAAAGTCTTGTTTTCTTCACAGCAAAAGCTTTGTCACAATATTTTGCTGACTATCTTTCATTGCTAAAATCAATTGAAAATGAGTACCCTATCTGAAATACACGGTATTCCTTTTCTGCTTTTATTTGATATTGTAATGACTGGAGCTACAAAAGTCACAGACAAATCTACCTTCTTACATACCTTTTTCTTCACTCAATCAGGCACAAAATGAGAGATTATAGGTCAATGACTCCTGTTCAAAAAGTTATTTCAAATGAGGTATTCTTGGCTTGTAGCAAAAGTCTCATGTCAGTCTTAAATAAAGGTGGTCTTACTATTTCATATGCAAAAGACTTAAAAGATAGTAAACTAGCCAGGCAACTGTGGAGCTCTATTGGAATTAAGTCTGTTTTGGAGAACACACAGTCTAATATGCATTGGATAGAAAGTGACAATTTGGAAACAATGCTGAAATCTACATCTATACATAATGCAGAAAGATTAACCCATTTTCTTACATCCCAATTGGAATATGTAGATGGTTTGCACTGTGTTGTTGACTTATTTCAAAAAAGAGCGGCACATATGATACCAAGTTCAAAATTTTATCTGTCTGATAAAGAGGAAACATCTTACTTTGTGTTTTTGCAACTGTGCATAGAAAATGTATCACAACTACACATTACTCTTGCATGTGACGATAAAATAAAAGCTCTTGCACAATCCAATGACATAGATAATACATCAATAAACCCATTTCAGTTAACACAGCAGAAATGCATGCCATGTGAAAGGATTTTGAAAAGAGAAGACAATTTTCCACAAACTTCAACTGTATATTTGCGCATGGGGAAGCTTTGCTCAATTGATTTAAATGATATCAGGAAATTACTTGACCTCACTGCAAATGATTATAGCCTAAATGAACTATCATATTTGCCAACTGTTGCTTTCTCACCACTTTTATTTGCATCTGAGTTAATTAACAGAGCTAAAACATCTGGAAATGATAAACCTGATGAAATGACACCCCAACCGTCATATTTTGTGTAGTGGGGTTTTGTTGAATTTCCACAAGATAAATATGACCACATTACTCTGCCCAAAAGTGACAAATTTGTACCAACAATAATGTCCAACATTGTTGAAAAATTAAAAGATCAAAAAGAAAGTTCGTTTTTTGTGGAAAACTAGTTGAAAAGACAATTTCATTCTTAGAGTTATACCCAGAATCATGTACACAAATTGATCACATAATGTTCAGTGTAATACATGGTGAACTGTTGAGAAAACTGGGTTTTTGAGAAAAGCAGCTGCTTTGTTGTTGCAGGCAAAGAGTGATTTGGACAGTGAAATTGAGCAAGAGTCAAAAATTTTCAAAAAGTTAACTTCAGCGCCATTGCAACAACTGAAAAATACTTTACTTATAAATGCATCAAACTGTTGCATTCAGCTTGGTCTGAATACTGACTGCTTAACTGCATTAAAAGACGTAAAGTTTGATGATAACACATTGATTACTAAATACCAGGAAGCTTGTGCACACACTTTAAAAAGTTGTGCACTAGCATCTCAAGGAAATTTTTATCTATCGTTGACCTGCACACAAAATGCTTTGGATTGTCTTTCACATGTTTTGCCAAAAAACCATAGCATTTTATCTGTTCTCTACACTCAACTTGGAATTTTATGTGCTATAAATAACAAACTACAGTTAGCAAAAGATAGTGTGCAACATGCTGTGCTAATAATTGAAGAAACATATGGCAATAACAGTTACTTTTATGCACTGGCAGATTACAATAAACTTCTTGTAGACTTTATTTGCCTTAAGCAAGTTGATCATGAAAAATTTGAGATATCTCTGAACAAAGCAGTGCAATTCTTCCCAGAAAAACATCCTGTGAGAGAAGCATTTGAAATAGGAATGGTACTGGATAATGTTAAAATTCTTTGCTCTGAAGGAATAAGTACGAATGCACAGTGTTTGTGGAAGGTCAGTTTTGTATTACTGCTTGATCACCCATTCAGTTGGCGTCAAGAGTGATGTTCTGGTCTGACGGGTGCCCGGGCCTAAACGAAGCCCCTAAAGAGGGCTCTATATGTATGTATGTATGTATGTATGTATGTATGTATGTATGTATGTATGTATGTATGTATGTATGTATGTATGTATGTATGTATGTATGTATGTATGTATGTATGTATGTATGTATGTATGTATGTATGTATGTATGTATGTATGTATGTATGTATGTATGTATGTATGCATCTTGAACTCCATTACCTCGACTGATAGTTTAGTACGTACACATCAGCAATGTAGGTACGCAAACATAAACTAGATTTTGCACTGCTGATTTCCATTCCGTCTGACCTTTTTAAAAGCCATCGTAAGTAGCATTACGTCACCTACCAAAAAAGCCGCTTGTGTGCATGTGTTTACGATGTAAACCTTTGAGCAAAAACCGTTCTGAACAAATCAATCTCATCTCCCCAACAAGCTTATAACAAATTTTGAAGAACTGCAATTTTGCTCATCTTTTGTCTTCAAGCCTAGATTTATAAAATCGTTTTTAGGAAAGAGAGATTGTGTTTATTTGAATCACAGACAACTGTTTGTTTGTGGATGGATTTAAATAGCTACTAGCGTGTTAGTTCTCCTGAAAACTTGGATGTATTCTTGTTTCATTAAGGTGCAGCTCCCTGTGATTAGCTTCAGCATACTAGCCCTATATTTTACTCTAACTTCATCCCTAGAACTAGAGGCACACCTAGCTTATCACTTCTGGTATTCTTTAGATATAAGTTAATACCATTTGTCTAGAATTTTTTGACAACTAACAGGTGTCATACAATGATAATAATTAAAAGTATTATGCTTTAACCACCCTAAGAGACTGTTACATATAAATGTTGTTAGAAGTGGGAGTTTCACACCCCAAACCCTAGTTTGGTACAATTCAGCTCACTAATGACTTAAAACAAGCTCTTTGAATTAGAGTTTCCTATAGTTTGTTGATAAATCTCGAGTTTGCTTGAAAGGAAATAATAGGTTCACACTAACGCAAGTCTCAAGATCATTAAGGGCTTAGCTTTTTTGGTTGCTGTATTCACCAAGTCAAATGTTATTAATCTACCTAGCTTTTCGCTGAGCCTCAATATTTTCAATTTTTTTTGTGCTGAACTATGAATTATTCTTGGATTATTCTAAAGTACATGGTTCATACAGTCAGGACAATTCAAGAAAAATCTATGTTTTGCAACAGTCAGGGAGTATCAGGAAAGTCAGGAAGAGTCAGGAATTTTTATTGAAGCTTGAAGAAGTGGGGGGCAAAATCATGAACTTTTTTATCATCCATGACATTGAAATGTGTCCATTAGAGAAGTCTGAAATAAGTTAACATTACTGCAAGTCTCAAGACTTTTTCTTAGTTGCTGTCTCAAGTTTAGTTTTTCTTGGTTGCTGTATGCACTAAGGTTAAGTATCATAAAACTACCTACCTTTTCGCTGAGCCTTAATACTTTTAACTTTTTTTTTTTGTTTTGAGCATTGGATTATTCTTGGATTATTCTAAAGTATGTGCCTCATACGTTCAGGACAATTTAGCAAAAAGCTATGTTTTGCAATAGTCAGGAAATGTCAGGAAAGGTCAGGAAGGGTCAGGAAAAGTCAGGAAACTTTATTGGAACTTGAAGAAGTTCAGGACACAATCATGGATTTTTACCATCCATGACATTGAATTTCTGTCCATTAGAGTACTCTGCACATTGCATACAAATTTGTATGCCGAAACAAGCCATCTAAATTTTATTTGCTTACAAGTTTTAAGTTAGGTACAGCTTTGACATCATTGGTATACATTGTTTTAAAAGGTGGGTCTGTCGCATCATATGTAACAATAGTTGGTCAAGAATAATCCAATATATTCCAGATATTCCGTCAGGAAAAACACCTTCATTTTCAAGACAATAGGCCAGGAAGAGTCAAGAAAAGCATTAGACTGGACATGTAAGTGCCCTGTAATTCTCACAGGTGTAACTTCCCCTAGATATCATAAGAAAAAAATTGGATGTTTGTTGTTGTCTTACTTGAACACAGAGCAAAAGAAAAGTGAACAGAATAATAGATATTGCATTGATAGTTCAAAAGTTGAACCACAAGCAGTTTTAGATCCTGAATAAAGAAAAATTAAACTCGAATATAGAAAAAATTTAATGTGTTGATAAAGTTTAGATTATTCTTATATTTCAGCGATTCTAAGCGTTAATATTTCTATACAATGACTTCTAATTGTAAAGAGGAATGCAGCACGTTAACAAATATCTATATATTTTTCCTGAATTGTCAGGCGCAACTTCAACTTCAGTTGCTCAACAAATTAGGACTGATGATAGTGATAAAGAAAGTCAAGGCTCAATGATTCAGTTAAGCATTCTTAATAACAGAATTGTAGATTATTAACATGCAAGCTCAATCTTCAATAAGACTTGGAATGCGCGCTTATTTCAGTTTTTGTGCTATCGACACATCACACGATAATATATAGGCTATTTTCCTCTAAAGCTCTTCTTTTGTTTTATGATGAAGGAGGATATAGAGAAATGTTTTAATTTCTCTTTGATTTTTTATGTCAAGTTACACCTTTCGTATTTACGATTAATTTAGGAGTAATCTTTGGCTAAAAGTGAAAAAATGTTGAGAATTTTGAGGTTCAGTGAAACGTTGTGTATTCTTATAAAGAAAGAGTACACAATTATTTTTCCTGGACTAACAACTACATGCTTCTGTTTTATAAAAAATACACTTTCTTCCTTAAGCCTGGATATGTTGTAATATTGTCTCCAATCTAGCCTCATTTGTTTCTTAACTGTTGCACAAAGTGTTGAAACTGTCAATGCCAATAACAACCCAGGGCAAGCAACTGTCATACTAGAAATAAAATTCTCAAGCTTAATGAAGCATATAATTTTTTTTATATTTTCTCCAACTTGTTTGAATGTTTTACATGCAGCCTATCTTTACTTCCTAAATGTTTCTTAAGGATATTTTTATAAGAATTATAAGAAACGTGTCTTATTTATCAAATGGCAACTCACCACTGTATTCCTGTGATAATTGTCATAGGAATGGAATGGTGAGTTGCCATTTATTAGTAGGAAATTTGGAGGTATCTTCCAGCTCCGCGCATCTCCTAGTAACTTCATCTTTGCACAGCAATCCAAGAAAAAAGCACTTTGACGAAATGTGTCTCTACTGAGATGTACAAATTGCTGTTATTATTTGTTTTGGCAGAAAGGCTCTGGCATACTTCAAGAAAATCCGGCCTCTCCACTTGTTGAATTTACCGAAAGGTCCACTGTATTATGATCACAGTTCAATTTGCCCTTCGAATGGCTTGAATTTCTATTTAACATACTGTGTTTTTATTATTTCTGTGAAGTGACCCTTAAGCCTGACAGAAAATTTCTCGAATCTCAAGTCTTATATATAGTTTTTAGGGGAATAATCTCATCGTTTAGTAGTTTGCTTGACTTCACCAAACTAAACTTTTCTAATGCATTTTCCTGCAGAGTCACCTCATTGATGGGGAAGTACATCAATCTTAATAGCTAAGCAATGGGCACTTATATCTTATTGAATCGATGAGCTATATGACGAGCCTTGCATTTCTTATAATTGTTTTATGTTAGCATCAGAGAACAGTAGGTGACACTCTTTAACCATCGGATCTATGACTATAAGTATCCTATAATAATTAAGTAATTCAAAATGTTATTACTATTTTAAGTCATGACAGTTTAAAGCCTTTTACTGTCTATTGTACTTAAAGGTTCTTGTTGATGATCCTCACTTTGTAACTGATTGCAACTTGTAAATAAGGACTTCTTATATAATTTTTGCAATCACTTCAAACAACTATAACACACTAAATAAAACTGGAAAATGCCAAAACAGGGCGTTTCTGAGCCGTTTGGGATCATCGATGTTCATCACCATTTTACCATAAGCTGGAAGAGGGCAAATACTTTTTAATCAATCAGTTACTGCCCTTATCGTGGAGAGCAACTGATGGAGCATTGTGTCCTTGCCACATTTTCTCACTCATATATTGCAATAGAGGGTTTTATTGGATAGAGATAAACATAAATTTTGTTACCTTTGATCACAAAGCAATAGACAGTCTTTATTCAGCAACATTTATATAAGCGTTTAATCACTGTTTCTATTTGGAATCGGAACTCTTCCATCATGGCCCTACATGAGAATCGTTAATGTGGGTATCAGTATTATGATGACTGAGCTATCCAGAGCTACAACTGAAATATGGCAGTGAAGTTTGTTGCTTTTTGCTGCAGCTACTACGATAGCTATACAAGACCGTAAATGTAGAAAAACTGTAACTAGACAGTAAGCATCGGTGAATTATTAAGGGTTTGATAATTCCTAATCCTAACCTTCAATAATTCACCGATGTTTTGTATGGAACTGTTCTAAACTGCAATTTTTAATCACTTCATAATTGCTTTTACTCAGTCTAGAGTCTAGTTCAGGTAATTACCTGCAGGGGACATGGGTGAAAGTGCCCCCAAGTAAACTATTTAGCATGTTCTTAGCCCCTTACTAGAGCTATTAACCTGGAGATATGCCTAACAAAACAAGGCTTTTGATCCACAAAAGTAAATTTAAGAGCAGATTTTGCCCTTCCAACATATTTCCTCCCTTTACATTCTTGATCTAGAAGGATCAGATAAGTGGTGTACCTAGAGCCTGATTTTTGTGTGTGATAAGGAATTAAGCTGTTTTCAGTCTCACCGTGAGTTTTTGGATTCGAGACTAAGATGTTCCAATATTTTAATTTGCCTCTCCACTGCAAAGATGACATGGATAGATATCCCGGCCTAGACTGTCTTTTCCTTGGCGTAAAATATTGACATATGCTCCTTCTTTTTTCTAAATCTTCAAAAACTTGATAGAACCAGGTCGATTGATCAGTTTCTTTTCAGCATGATGCTCAATAATGCAAAAAGTACTGTTCACTTTGGAAATAAGCATTTTCGGATGATTTAGAGTGCTTACTTTAAACCTGTGGCAAGACTAGTTAAGCTCAAGAGGTTTGATGAATCGGCATAGTTCTATGGCGTGCAAGAGCTTTCAACTCTAAAGTAAACTTCTTCATCTAATTCTCCATTCACCAATTTAGTTGAGGTTTTTACCTGCTTGCATTAGTAGATGGAAGTTTCAGCACTGCTTAATTACACGAAGCAAACGAAGCTCAGGTAGCTATCTGCACTAAATTTACAAAGCGTAGACACTGTCTTCATCCTGCAAATTGAATAATCCTCTAAAAAGCAAACATTCCATGGAGATACTTGAATTATGTACACTATAGCTGTATGATACTTTCACCAGCGGCTCCAAAGCACAATTATCCCAGCTCTGGAGCTAGAGCTCATATTGCATGTTCTGCAAATTCTGTTGCATAGTTTATAATATAATTCTCGTATTCCTATACTCAATTTCCAAAACAAAATCCAAAACTAGCTTATTCCACCCATCTGAAAACCTTACTTTTCGAAATTTCATACAAGTCCAATAATGGTAGACCCTAGAATAGACACTTGATACAATATAATGTCTATCACATCCAAATAGTGTAAGTTGTAACACATTGAAAGAATCCCACCAAAAACCCTGAAGCCAACTCCACGTATATCCTTGGAACATAGCTTTGAAAATTAGAACAAATAGTGATCTGTAACAATAGAAGCAGCCTTCTTACATGCTACAATTAAGCTTAGAGAGGACTCAATTTTCGTATTGCAAAATTCTGTAAGGCAGAAAAATCACCAAATAGACAATAATTGCAACAAGAGAATCAGGAGCGGATTCAAACATTCACAACATTCCCATGAGCAAATGTCAGATTCTATGACTGGAAATAGTCCGTTGCAAACAGTGGACTTTGCAATATTGCAACGTCTCTTTCCTTATATAAAAACAATATACCAAATAGTATCTGATGGACTCCATAAGTAGGTTTTTCTCTAAGTCATTGGATTCCATCGGTAATTGCCTCGTATCCAGTAGTAAACATCGTGAAACAATGTCTTGAAGAACTCCCCATAGTCATAAATTATAGAGAGCCGATTATATCAGGGGCGAAATTCAAATAACATTATGAATGGACACGCCCATGAACAGTAATTGAAAAAGGTACCCCTAAAAAGCTGTACAAACATCAGACTGGATGAGGAAGTTTACCACCCTGAGAATCGACAGAAAACCTATGGGGAAAATGTTTGTGTGAAGATGGGATTGGTAGAGGGAATAAAAGTGTTATAGCTTATAGTAGGAGAAGCCCCTTTATAATTGCAACAATTTCAACATTGCTGCGAATTTATCCTTGGAGTGGTAACATGTAGAGCTATGGACGCTTCAAAGGAATTTTCATTTTTCATCGAAGCTGACGAAATTAATGTGACTACATTACTTTATGGAGATAATAGAAAGAATGCATCAATTGGTACCCTTAGAGAACTTTCCAGTTTTGTAGTTGGCCAAGCCGTACAATGAACACGGTTTGAAGCAGCAGTTGTTCTTCAATAATATCATACGCAGGTATGTAATTGTAGGCACGTGTGTTGTCAATCTATTTTTTTAAGTTTATTTAAGTTGCAAAGTCATAGCCTTCAAGGTCAGGGACGTTGTAGAGCCATAATATCTTTACTCAGGTTGGAAAGTACTTTCTGGGTCAGTAACCTTTAAAGCAAGTGATGTGTTCAATAGTGACAAGAGAAATTGCTTTCTGAATTTGTGAAGGTGGAGGCACTTAGGAATTGCATAGACAAAAGACGGAGTTATTTTGCATGAAACATGGTGTTTTAATGTTTTGAAGCTGTCAATTCTCTCGATTTGTCCTGACTCTTATGACGAATTTCATGCCCTGTTAAATAATTCAGCATTGTATCCTAGAGAATAATCTTGTGAAAACTCAACCACTTTAAATCTATTTGGTCTGTATCTACAAACCGCAAAGGTTCTAGTTGTTTTAGATCAAACTATATTGTGCCTGTGGTTTTAATGCATAATTGAAGTGTACATGTAGATATCCTCAAAATTTGTCAATCAAAAATATATGTTGCCCAAGGTCAACACATTCCGGTCATTGATATCTTCTTTGTTAATTTAGGAGAGTTATTTCTGATTGCAATAGGGAAGAAAAAGAAATTCCTTCACTTTTAGATTCATATAATCTGAAAGCACCATCTTCTAGAGTAGGAGATATGGCAAGTAGTAAAATCAAATATATTATTGACTCTTTTGATGATGAAGCTGACAAGTTGAGTTGTCATGAAAGGTGTGATTTTTCATACCAGGGATATGTTTCATAGATAGGAGGAGAAACATTTAGAACAGGCATGTCCAAAGCCCGGCCCGCGGGCCAAATCCGGTCCCTCGATCAAATGTTATCCGGCCCGCAGCCTAGTCATGAAATATATAACGCTCGTATATTGTGTTTTGGCTAGCAGTATTAACATTCTTCATTTACCCACTAGAGGCCAACAGCACACACACACAACACAACCCCCAACCCGCTAGAATTCATGGTCAGTGGTTTTCCACCAGAATTCTCACGTAAGAGCACAATTACTTCTGTTTAAGAAAAAAGGTTAAGTGAATATTCAAGTGCATGTGATATGCTTGTTTCAAATGTACCAAAAATATTCTTAAGATGTTGAAATTGAAACAAAAAAAGCAAATGTGAAACACAAAGTGGCTTCCAAAAATTTTCTCGCATTATCGTTGCTATATGTAAAAAAGGTTGGCCCCCACCACTTTTACAATAGAAAATCTGGCCCCCGTCGCAAAACGTTTGGAAACGCCTGATTTAGAACATTGTAAAAGTTGAAGGTGCCATCCTTTCATCATAGCAGTATAACTTTGTCTGATATATTGGGATCACCCATCAAAAATCTTTTTCCGGATGCACAAGAACGCCGGCTGTTGTTTTGTGTAATGCAGCTAATCTCCCAAGAGTAATAGCCTTGAGAAATAGACTAACATACTTCCTGTAGTTATTTGGGAAATGCCCCCATTAAGTGAGGATCTTAGAAACTAAAATATGCAATGCTAGTCTTGGTGTGTGGATTGTATCTCCCAGCATATCTTATTTTAAAGTTTCTCCTGCTAAGCTTTCTCTTCAAAATGCCAAATCAGCAAGATGCAAGGATTTTCATTCACCAAATCATTTTGATTTACAGAAGGACCCTAATGAGCAATATAACTAAAAAATTTCCACTGAAGGGTCATATTCAAGCAAGGTTTAAAATAGTATGACGGTCAAAGATATGATAAAAAAAAGAAGAAAGGAATCCCATGTATTGAGTCTCAAAATTTTGAGACGCTAAATATTGTTACATATTTTGGACTATCACTTTCATAAAATGTCAGTGAATGTCACAAAATGTGCAATTGGAATTATTTTACTATTCTTAGTATCAAAACTTAAGTATTTGGTTTCTTTTGCAACTTCATTTTCAATTCTCAGCTGAAAAACGTTGACTTTTTAGGCATTAACTCTCAAACCCCATATATTGAATTTTGTCATACGCTGTAATTCACAGACCCGAAGTATGACTTTGTTATAAAATCTCAAACCCCAATTAAAAACAGGGAACCCTTATAGAACGATAGGGAGTACCCATTGGCAAAAGGCAAACAAGTGGCAAGTTTTTATTACTAAAGGCTTTTGTATAGTTGGATGTCTGTTTTCTCCTGGTAAGGGCGCCATAGCACCTGTAGAGTGAGGGGGGCAAGTTCAATGATTTTCCGATAAAGTTCAAACCTTTGTCTTCACTAAAAGTAAAAGTATACAAAAGCCATTTTGAAAAAGAGCTAGTGTCTTCTTTAAATTGTACTGGTGTAAGGATGGCAAGTTGGAAAACGGTAAAATTATTGTGGCAGTATGTTGCCAATAGAATGGGGCACAGGTAGCCTATTTGTCTGTTTAAGTGCAGAACGTTTTTACAGCCTTGCAGAGGAAAAAATTTAGGAGTGGTCTTATGGGCATGGTCATGAATTGGGAATGTCACAATGTTTTCGGGATCCACCCCTGAAGAGAATGCGCTATTTTGCTACGGAAACGTACTTCACATTTATAATTGTGGTTTAATTCACCTTGATAGTCTTTACCAATGCTCCTATGGTTTTGAGAATTAGCGGGCATTTCCTTGGGCTCAGACTGAATTGACAGGGGTTCCAGCAGCATGCGATGCATGGGATTCCAACTCTTCATTAGTTTGCATGTAGAGGGTTCCATTGCAGCTTATAGAGTTGCACCGGTTTACTTGTAAGGGTGCCCCCTGAAAATGATTTCCCCAAATTTTGATTGATTCATACATACCAACATTCAACATTCACCGTTTGGTTCTAATCACTATTTTTTACTATTCTTTTTGAACTTCACCAATACTGGTAGTCTTAAAGATGAATTTTGGCATTGTTCTTCAACAAACATCTTACACTTTGCATTTTGGGTCACTAAAAAGTTTGAAACATTTTTTTTGAAGTCGCCTGAGTCGCTTATATTCTTACTTATTCTCAAAAAAGAACTGTTGAACTTTTAGCGCATTTCCCAATTTTTTGCACAGATGAATTAGACTTATGCTATGGTATGATATCCAATGTTGGAGTGGGTGGATAGGATGCCAATCCCCAAAAATAGCTCTGTAAGGGGGTGCAGGGAAAGTTGTGAAACAGCGATCTTTGAAATTCACCTGACTCGCATGTTTCTATTCATTCTGAGAATGGTTTGCTTAGTTGTTGCAGTAAAGTTCTTGGTATGAAATTAGTTAGTTTTTACATCCACAGGTCAAACTCTTTCTGATTTCAACTTATAAACATAGATAACATACTTCAAATAGGTATGAACTTATAGATTGGAGTTGAAGGGGTAAAGAACAAGATAATTTGTCTTCTGTCTGTACGATAGAAAAAATGACCAGCAGTCGTCAGTGGCGTGGTGGCATAGAGGCCAGAGGGTGCTATGACCCCCTTGCGTAATTTTGTAAAGGATGCTAAAACAGAAAAGTAAGGCTTTCCATTAAATTTTATTCAGAGCCTTCTTTAGAGAAGTTTGATATGCAAGTTAAGTAAAAGTTTCAGTTCGTCAGATTCTTCAGTTGTCTTCAATTCCACCACCATCTTCTGGAAAACCCAAAGCTATTGTTTTGTATATATGGCACCGACAAGTATAAAGTACTACGACTTAACACCATCAAGATCAGAAAATTGTCAAGATGTACTTTTGAAATCCCCAGCGTCCGAAAGTTCTTATCAAATTATGACAAAGTTTTGACAAACAATGATGTTATTATCTAACTATAGGTAGGGTATCGATTATTTACATATTTGATCAAAGTCCTGTAAGCTGAAGTATATCTCAAAACAATGATAAAGTTTCAAAGAAGTAGTTCGGAACTCCAAAAGCTATATTTGTTCAAGGAATATGAAGATTTCTCGACATAGGTGAAATTTCAGTCAGACAGACAGTTCAGTGGTAATTAAGATTGCTTCAGCTGAGGAGTGCTAGATTACATATTAACTCTATCAAATATTTGGAACGATGGTCATGTAATGTAAACAAATGGCATAGTCACACAATTGCATCCATCCGACAGGAAATTCGTCAATAGACTCAACCCGAAATGCAAAGTATACCTTTGCAATACTTTATGTTGATTATTTAAGTGAGGACTAGAGCTGTTCTAGTTTTTAATCTCTCAAGTTTGTCTCAATCCATGCATTACTTTGATTGTTCTGATCTAAATGGTAATACCCATTTTTGAGATTTTTGTCGCGTCCGTCCGATACATGGCTACACAGAATAGGTATGGCTATGAGTTAGTAATGTATGGCTGTCGCTTAAGCTATGTTTGAGGGTGTCTTTTAAAAATAAACTAGTAAACTTGTAAAATAAGAACAGCTAGTATCGTTCTTAGATCTTTTCTTATTTTGTCGTGTTTGCTACCTAAAGTACCGAATGTCCATAAGATATCATTTGTGGATTCAAAATACCCCCTAGCTTGTTCATGTTAGCTGCTTGCAGAATTCTCAAGAAAATGCTATAGGATCTTATCTGATCTCAGATATTAATGAAAAAGTAAATTGACTTTGTATGCAGTTTTTCTTTTAATGCCACATATAAACTTTATAATGTAGGGCATTCCTCTGGATCTAGAATTCTTCGTTGTTCCTGGTCTTTCTTATTTTTATACTTATCCCCGTCTCTTCAGAGATTTTAACTTGGCCATGGTAGAGAGTAGTTGCAGGTGCATTGCAGTGACGTTGGTTCTTTTATTGATGTTGCTAGAGAATGTAACTCTTAATTGTATAAGATGATTTAATTTTCCTTGAAATTTAATGAATTTTTTCTTTCTTTTAGATATTGCAATGTAACGTGAATTTGAGGATTGATAGGAGAGAGGTAAGTTATGTTGCTATACGAATACATTCAAGGAAGAAATATTTTTCTTTGCCAGCTTAGGAATGTAGGATTAAGAGCAGACATCTAGAAAAGTGTTTATAACTCATTGAGTAAAAACTTCATAAGGTTTTCTACCCACAAATAATCAATTACAATAATTTGAATATTTTTTCATTATCAAGCATAGCAGGGTCACAAAATTGCCACCTCGTGTGAGTTGTGAAATGCTGCAAATTGTACTTCTTTTGTAGTTGTCTTTCCTAGTTACATTAAAACGTGGTTTTAATTAGAAACTTTCTGTACTTCAGTGAGTCAAGCATAGGTATTGCCATGCAATAAATTCTTGTAGGAAAACCTTACACAGAGCGAATCTAGCGAATTTTAGTGGACGTAGCCTTTCAGATTGGCTGTAAGAAAGTAAGAGCAGGTTATGAAATTGCCAACAGTACATAGAAATCGTCAAGAAGTTGGTTGGCGGCTAGGGAGTTAAGTGACATTTTAGGAGACTCTAACCCCCAGCTCTCTCGGTTGCCCCATCACTGGGAACAAGCTATCACCTGATTTCTCCTGGCGTATTACTGGGAAGGTTGGAGATTAATGCTCTTGTGTGGATTACTTCTGACCAGACAAAATAGCCCGGCTTAAAAGAAGTCAAATTTCTATGTAGCTTTTTTTATTTTCAACAGAAGCTGTGGAATGTGAACAGGTTTAAGAAAGGCTTGCTCATATTTCCAATAAGAATTGCTACTAGCTGGCTTGTAAGAGCCATCTTTTTAACTGTGCTTAAAAATCTCAAGCATGTTTTTGTGGGTTCCTCAGCTGAGGGAATGCACCAACAAAGCTGCTGTTTAACATGTACTCATAAACCATTTTGAGATGAACAGCTTTTTTAAACATGCTGCACAGGCATGAGTTACACCAATTTACAATATATTCAAGGTTTCCTTAGATGTACCAAAATTTGGTGTAGCCCTCAACATTTGGTCTATTCAAGGCTATTGAAATCAAAAATAACACTTCAGAAACAGTTCTATTTAACGCAAAGGCTGACTTCACACATTCATATTTCGCCTTAAAAATCACAGTATCTGCTGCAAGTGGGCCCTGACAGTGCATATCTCTCCGATTATCTGACGTTAGTGAATATCCCTTACCAATGTCTTTTATAAGAAACAATTTTATATGCAACTTAGTAGTAGAAAGCCTAACTTTTAAGAAACTTTTATAATTACAAGGAAAGAGCTAAGAAACTTTAGACAGCACATTGAACTCGTTACCTGGTTCAATAAGAATGTACCAATTTGACGTTGCTTTACAACTTAATTAACACTAAAGCATTTTCTTTGTAAGAAGAGAAAAAGTTTGCCAAAGTTCATGTGTTTTGTACGCTTTGACTACAATTTAGCTCGTTAGGTTGATAAACTTTGAGAAAGTTGTGGAACTAAAATGTGGCCAAAAAGTAAGAACCTTTAGTACTAGATCTTGAGCTAAGTTTTTTATAAAAGAAAAACGCGCACATGAGTTTGACTGAAACTATGCATCCAGGTGTATTATGTCATAGCATCCATTCGATTTTGATGCATTTTGGCATGTCTAAGGCAAAGAAATAGATTTCAATATGAAGTCCTGAAACTCGATGGATTTCCCTGATTTTCCTAGCTGAATTGCACACGTCATGTTCAGCATTAAACAACATAGCTCAACTTTTTGGTTATTTGCAAGTGCAGCTGAACCTTGGTAAGTTGAACTGCCAGGGGAAACAAGAATTGTTTTATGTAATTGGAAATTTTTCCATTTATGTTACTCTGCTAGCCATACTTTAGCCCCCTCATTGGAAGAGTCAACTCCTCGTCAGAAAGATGCATGAGTCACCCCTGCTTCATGACTCTCTACAGAAGAGTACATAGGCCTACTGCATAACTCTTTTTGCTACAGGCATCTATAAATTTAATGTTGCTAATCATATAAGGTGTTGTTTTGCATATAAAGTGTAAAGAAACGGGTGAAACCGAGTCATAAAAGCATTGACAGAACTATGATGACAAAATCGTCGTATCAAATTTATAGGATTGCCTAAAAAATGCAATAAATCCTCTCCCTTGAAGAATCTCATCGCATATGGAATAATCTACTCCTATGCACTTATATTTCATGAACGTATTGAAATTCTGCTGCCGTTTGCGGCTAAAGGCCTTTTCATATGAGGTGGGATTTTCAACCCCTGAGTTGCATATCCCACTCACGTGAGATCTAGCTTGCAATGCTAATCCTATATAGTAAAATGATTTCCTTCGTATGATCGGTGAGCCAGCCTACTGAGATGAGACCCCACTCGATAACCAGTGGGATCCCACTCAAGTAAGATAAATATTTGCCATATGAACACAATCCAGTGGGCTAGCCCACCCAGGTGAGATCATTTTTCGTTTACTGTGCATGTATAAAATGGCACATGGAAGCCTCTCATTACAAAATGGCTACCAACAACATCACATATCCACACAACAATTCGTCAGATGAAGTAGAGGTGAAGAAAAAGAACTTCTGTTGGACAATGAGAATGATAGAAGATTTGATCAACTGTTCGGCTGATTATAAAGCTAAGATGGAATACCAAGTCTAGACGTTGATGCTGATAGGCCCCAACAGATAAAGAAATATAGAGTGTAAATCGCAAAGAAATATCAAAATGTTGAGTGGAGTCCAGTCACCGTCAATCATCCGAGAAACGGCTTACTGGGTTGTCTGTGGATGAAAAAAGGGTTTATTTGAAATATAAGAAAAGGGAGAATAGTCAAATTGAAAAGGGCTACCAACGTGGAAAGGAAATCTAGGTAAGCATGGAAATTAGGAAGCGCGCCAAAATGAATCTCATTGTCAACAGGAGGCTGACCCACCAAAGTTAAATGGAAAATGCCCTATGAAGAGGAGCTGAGAAAAGTCCCACTCAAGCAAACTAGCCCGCTCAGGTGGGCACCGCCACTCCTTAGGAACAGGGCCTGAATGATTCACCCATGCTTAGCATATTAACATGTTACATATTACAGGCTTTTTTTCATAAGAAAACCTTCATTTTGCTTGAGCCTCAATTTTTTAACTTTCCCTTAAATTGAGTCTGAGATTTTCTTAAAGTTTTTAAACTTTTATTAAAATAAACTGGCTAAATGATGCACACTTTTGTTTTTTTCAAACTTCATTTCATCAATATATTATTAAATCTACAAATAGAGCTCTCACTGATAGGTAATTTGTACTTGACTGGCTTGAAAGAACATGCATAACCAATACTGAAATCAATAAATAAAATAGAATAATAATATTAATAGTTTAAGAGCTCAGGTTGACTCCATGACTTATTCCTCATCCAATTTATATAATAAGTTGTTAGGATGATTATATTAGATAACTTTGTAACTATGAAGGTGAGATGATGTTTATTAATGCCTATGTCATTAAACATTTGAAGAAATGTTTCTGATGAATTACCAAATATACTGAGGGAGCTAATACAGAGATTGACGAATTCTATCCTATGTTAAGACCTACCAGAAGGGGAACATAGAATTTGCCTACCTCCAAGAAGTGGTGGAAGTGATGAATGGAGAGGTAAATGGAAAGCAACTCACAGCTAAAAGTACTGTACTTGGTTTCGGCCGGCTGCAATCGTGTGGAAAAATAAAGAAATAGGCTGCCAAATGTTCTGAACACATTGTTGGAGAACCCCACCCACTGCTACATTAGAAGCATCAACCATAAGACAGAATGGCACAGAGGGATCAGAATGAGTTAGTAGAGTGGCATCGGCAAGAGCTGTTTTCACGGCTTCAAAGGCTACTAATGCATCTTCAGAGAGGTGTAGTGATTCAGTGCTGGTGCACTTTGGTGAGAGGAGATCAGTGAGTGGCTGGACATGTGAGGCACAGTGTGGGATAAAACGGTGGTAGAAGTTAACTAAGCCCAGAAATTCACGGAATTTGCGTAATGATGATGGAGCAGGAAAATCCTGAATGACTTGCACCTTTTGTGTGAGAGGAGAGATACCATGGGCTGAAGTTTGATGGCCAAGAAATTTGATGGAGGAGGTGCCAAAAATGCACTTGGAGGGGTTAATAATGATGCCATACTCGGAAAGTCGATTGAAAAGAGTGTCCAAGTGTGCTAGATGTTCAGCCTCGGAAGAACTGGCAATCAGGAGATCATCAATGTATGCATACACGAAATGAAGACCATGCAGAACTTCATCAATGAAGCGTTGGAAAGTTTGAGCAGCATTCCGAAGGTCGAAAGGCATGCGTAGGAACTCAAACAACCCAAAAGGAGTGCAAATGGCAGTCCTAGGAGCATCATCAGGATGAACAGGAATATGGTGTTAAGCCCGAACAAGGTCAATCTTGGAGAAAATGGATTTGCCATGCAGGGATGAGGAAAAATCATGAATATGGGGAATAGGATAGCAATCAGGCAGAGTGACTTTGTTTAAAGTGCAATAATCAACACAAGGACGCCAATCACCAGAGTAGGTTTAGGAACCATGTGGAGAGGAGAAGACCAGGAAGTGTCAGATGTCCGTATGATGCCAAGCTGGAGCATGTGTTCAAATTCTGATTTGGCAATCTTCATGCGATCAGGAGCAAGGGGCTGTGAACGGCAGAAAGCAGATGGTCCTGTATTGTGCATGTAGTGGGTTACAGAATGATTGACAGATGATTCGTTGTAGCATGGACGGGAGATGTTTATGAATTTACGTAACAATTCGTTGTAAGGAGTAGAAACAGGAAAATGAAAATTGGGAACAGCAAAGCTGTAGTGGACTGAAGACCGCAGAGAGTTAGACCAGTAGTAGTGTCAATGAGTTTGTAATGGCGGACATCAATGCGTAGGCCAAAATGTGCGAGAAAGTCAGCTCCCAGAATAGGGATGGGGAGATCAGCAATGATAAAAATCCATCTGTAACTACCGCGGAGTCCAATATCCAGGGTCATGGATTTTTCACCAACAGTAGAGATGGCAGATTTGTTGACAGCTTGGATCTATTAAAATCAATAGATCTACGTCTATAGTCAAAGGGTTTAGTGAGTTGTTGGATGCTATAGGACCCTATCATACTCTCAAGATAAACACGAAGCTATTACTATATACCTCGAAAGCCAGTGCCTTCTTTTACTAAACTTTTGCTATCATGAATGAAGATGAATCGCTGTCTGAAATTCGCTTGAACAAGAATGACATTCCGAGTCGAGAGGATGCTGTTGGATTTTTCTTGAACTGTGTTATTGACTTAAGTCCCTCGTTCAACTTTGGAATATACGTTCTGTGAATGTCTTTCCATTTAGTCTCCTTCCATGGCTAGGCCATTTCCAGAAGTTTATTATGTCCGGGTGGTTCCACAGCAACAACAGCTCTTAAATAAGACTTTACGTTGGGTTTCTTTTCAAAACAAGAGTTTGCCTTTGAACATCTGCTTTTTATTGAGGCAATTGCTTTTGAATTTCACACTTATTTTTGCCAATATTATCAATTCCAAACTCGTTCTGTTCAGTACGAGATTTGCTGAGAACCTCATACTGAACGGCTGCTTCAAGTACGAGTTGTGATGGTGATTCCCTCTCAAGATGCTTAGATCGGTTGTGCAGTTGAAAACTAGTACTCATACTCATACTTGTACTTGATCTAAACCTCCCTATTCTCTTAAGATCTTCTTACGATTTTGACTACTTGAGCCTCATTTTCATATAAACTCTTTCTTATAAAAGAAATGTGTAGCACAATAGTATATTAAGTTAAAAAATCCGCATTATGTCCTATTGTCTTCTTCAGAGTCCTTAGAATTTGAAAGAAGGCGTGAAACTAGCTAATCGAAATAGACATGTCTTTTAATTTTGAAACTTCCCAATTTATTCCAACAATTTTGATTATTAGTTTTCAAGAAGTTTTCCAACCCCTCCCCCCGAGTATTCAGTGCCTCAGAGTTTTTATGCATGGAATATGGTAATAGAAAGCTGAAAACTCTGATGGTAATTGAGGCTATTGATACTTAGTCTTCAAAAAGGCAATCTTCTTGACTATTCATTGTTTTTAGAACAACTTTTCACCTTGTCTACTATCATGTTGTACCATCAAGCTAGAAAAGTAACAGAACAACACAGCCTAAAGCAACTTACCGATGTAAATAGCGCTCATTTCACCGATTTATTGTATTTTTTCCAATTTATTGTTGCCAGAAATTGGCTACAGTCAGTATAAAAATCAATATCTGCTAAACAGTTAGGAGAAATTCTCCTTTACACAGTCGGTCATCAGTCACAACAACAGTCTTTTTGTCAGTCGTTAGTAGTCATATTGCTTCCGCATGCATGTGTCAGTCCAATGAGCTTAGAAAAATAGAGCACTCATTCTAGAACTAGTATTTCTATGGTTTTTCATCAATTATCACTCCAAGGGATTTAGCCTTATCCACTCTTGTTAAGTCACAGTTATATAGTTTCAGCACTTCTGTCAGGTCAAGATATTTATTTTTAAGTGGGTGTCCCATGATGATGAATTCAGCTTATTTGGGGTAGGAGCTAATTTTATTAACTCTCATCCACTCAGAGAGATTCGAGAGCTCATGATGTGCATCTTCAACTAGTTTTGTGACATCATCTGATACCATCGTTATATTGATATCGTCAGCATAGATGCTAGCCATCGAAAATTTAAGAAACTTTTCTATGTCATTCAAGTAAATGATGAAAAGAAGAGCACCCAAAATAAGAACCTTAAGGAATACCACAGGTTACATTTCTTTCTTTTGAATGCTGCCATATGGAGAGCAAAACTGCTTTCTATTATTTACGTAGGACTTAAACCAATTGCCAGTTTTCCCTTGTATTCTATATGCATCCATTTGCATGCAATCTTTTTAGTAATATATTGTAATCAACCTTATCGAGACTGTCTTAAGATTGAGAAAATTTGCATGATTTACATTGCTGCGATCAATGTTTACATATTAGAAGTCTGTGCTGCTTATCAGTGATGTTATTGTGGAGTATATCTTCCAAAAAGCTGATTGACTACATGTGATACTTTCATTTGTTTTAAAAACCTTAAACAGCTGATCATGGGTTAGCCATAATAGCAAGTGTGAAAACACTGAGATTGCAGAGATTGGCCTATAGTTATTCAGATCATTTTTGGACCAGAGTTATAAATAGGAGTGTCTCTTGCCAGTTTCCAAATGTCGGGGAAAATTCCATTCACGAGTGATGAATTCTAAATCAGTATTGGGGGGTAAGCGATAAATTCCTTTGCATCTTTCACGAGAGTAGCAGTGACTTTGTCAGGACCGGATGCTTTTCCGTTCTTTAGCTGATCGATGACAGCCAGCACAAACGTTCTATTGACTGTTTTGAATTGCATTTCGCTTTTTACTTGTGTGATATGTTGCAGAGTTATCACTTGGTCATGTTTCTTTGCTACTTGCGAGTTTTGATAAATCTGATACAAAATGGTAAGTTAACATTTCAAGCTGTTTTATCAACATTTTGCCATCTATTTCAATACCGGAGACTGCTGTGGATTTATTATCTTTATCCAATACTCTGTTGAGTGTTTTTCACAGTTTCTTTGGGTCCTCTTTATTTTTGCTCAATCTCACCTTCGTAGTAATCCCGAAGAGAACACCTGACTTTTTTCGTTACTCTATTCTGTTTCTTAGTATAAGCTGGCCACAATTCAGGAGATTTTGCTGATATTTTCTAAAGCTGTCCCAGTCTCCATCGATATTCTAAGATTTTGATTTAACCAAGGAGCAAATTCTAAACTTACTCTTCTTTTGTTTAAATCGGAACATTTACATTCAAGATTGATTCGAAAATCTCCTGAAATGTCTCAGCCATGGCAGATGGGTCACTAGGAAGGGGGCAAGGATGGCTTCCCTATGTATTTGCTCTAGCTTGTGTTGGAAAAGTGCAGTGTTGTATCTTCATGATGGTTGCAGCTTGCAGAAGGAAAGACTTTTCAAGATAAGAGCAAGGAACTTAAGATACTTTTGCATGTTTTACTCATTTTGCCAATGGTCAGAGCTAACCACAAACTCAGTTCTTGTCAAATCAGCTGAGGAAGAAGCGGAGGGTAGGATAAACACATGATGACCACTATCAGATAGCATGTTTGATATACGTGCCTCCTTAACCAGAATGGCAGCTTAGCTGATTGCATGAATATTTCCATATCAAGCTATTTAATGAAAGATTGAAGAAGTGTATGCTTATTGGAAGGACAGTTCCATCGCAAAAGATATATGTTGCTGCTTGCTTGGTTTATTTTCTAGAGCTACTTCAGGAATAGGCCTTCTGACTAGATGTTCAGATATACAATGTTTTGTAAGAAACATAACTTGATTTGAAAAAACATTTCGCAACTTCAGCTCTTTAGAGACATAAGTATGCTCAACTACAAACAGATTAATTTACCACAATAAAAATCAACTACAATTTATGGAGGTGTGGTTATGTGCTACTGTCTTTTGACTAGATGAGTTCATAATTCATCCGTATAGCATGATGTCTTTTCTTTGTTTTTGAATTCTGTCGTTTAGTAGCTGGACATATATGTTAAAGAATCACGCAACTTCAAGTAACGTATAACCATTGGCTAAAGAATTAAGCAAGAGCAGGACAAATTTCTTTGTAGGCATGATGAGTTCAGGAAAAGATGGCTGACCATGGGGGCCAGCTAGCGTAGGCCCTCAAATTCCTAGTCAAAAATTTGCATGTGGCAGTACACCTTCCAATAGGACATATGCGTTTACCAAGCATTTAGAAAATAAGGCATATGTACTTACAGAGACTCTAAAAATAGGGAATATTCTACTTGTTCTAGTATTGGGAGATGCATTCTAAGCCAAAGAAAGGGGCATAGTCTCAAAAATTTTTCAGACCATGCCCCCTCCTTTCCTTTCCATGGGAATGACTTTGCTAGACAGCTATGGCTCTCCGCATTTACCAGATTCAAAAGAGTTCCTCTTGGAGCAACCATAAGGTAGTGTGTGTATTGGCATTTAATTTCTTTTATGCACACTTTATAGCCAAAGTTTGGAGACGACACTCATCTTTTAAGACCAAGTTTACCTTTCAAGTTTTTTTATTTTAGGCCTTGTTGTTAATGACTTCTACGCATAACACGCCCTTTCAAATTTGATAGGCAACGCCCTTGTTTTGGGCAACTATTTCTCAAACCCTCCCAATGGAAGCAGGCTAGTTTCACCCCTGGAATAGACCATTGGATGTGATGTATGCGTAAGAAATTTAGGCCTAGTTTTTTTTGTAGGAATATCAATCCCATCACCCTCTGCGGGCAAAAATGTGATGTAGCTCAGAGGAAGCTCTATTTCATTATGTCGTCAGTCCTTTCTAGTTACCTTGTCAATACTAGGTGTGTTATTGACAGTCTCAAAGTAGCTCATATTACATTTTTCTTCCTTGGGAAAGATAAATTCTGTACTCATTTATGGTACATAGCTCAAGTGTCTTATCAGGAGAATGAAGAAGCATGTGGCTGATAGCAAAGGGTAAAGAGCTGATGTTCGCATTGGTAGCATTTGGAAATTTAGTCCAAACTCTTCAGCCTATAGGCCTGGACCATCCTACCAAGATGAGGGTGACTTACAGTACACAGGACAACGATCCTCTACCCAAAAATGCGAACATATAATATTTACGACTGTTGAAATTTTGTCCGAAAAGGAACTCCATGATTCGCACTTCATGATATGAAGATGGGATAATGGACGGGTACTTGACATGAAAGAAATCTTCAGAAATTGGGTGGACAATATCTCCAAAATTTGAGGTCATCAGAGGTAACTTAGTTATGTCATAGACAATTGTAAATAACTGCTG
The DNA here is from genome assembly GCA_018155075.1 of Cassiopea andromeda. Taxonomy (NCBI): domain Eukaryota; kingdom Metazoa; phylum Cnidaria; class Scyphozoa; order Rhizostomeae; family Cassiopeidae; genus Cassiopea; species Cassiopea andromeda. The sequence goes on along the minus strand of WIPJ01002614.1, from coordinate 87,474 downwards.
CATTAACCAACCTGTTATATGTAGCAGGTGTAGAGTACCAAAAATAGTGATTATTTGCTTGAATTTACTTCCAGAAGAAATGGGCTTGTACAGAATCTTTTCATCCATTGCAGTAAATGATCAAATAAATTTGGCTTCTTTTTCAAACTCAGAGGCTGGTCCCCATAATTCACTGCTTGCAGCTAAGGAGGGCACACCTCCCAAGTGTACCTGCGTAGCAATATACTGACGCTAATTAGGCGCACCTCTTGTTCGTTTCTCAAAAGCCTATTTTCATAAATGAATATGGTTGGCATTGTAGTGAGCTACTGCAATGCTAAACAATTTGGCGTCATATTTTTGTGCTTATCTGCGTAACTGTTCTGTTAAATGTCTAAATCCATACAAATGCATTAGCTTAAAGCGCAAAATAGGGCTTGGTTAGTTGCTAGTACAGTGCCAATATGGGAGTCAGATATTGGTTTGTAGTTATGCTAGTAGGGCTTAAACTTTAATGACATGTGGCTTCTGTCCAGCATTAACTAGACTTATTAGTCTGTTGCTTTAGATTTTTATGGCTTTTGTACTGGGGTGGATCTAGAAAACCAAAAAAAGTGCCAATGACCGGGAGCCCATGCCCACACAGTTGAAGTTGCCGACAAAGTCATTGTATTCATTTCTCATCGTATGAACATTATAATGTAACCACAGTAGATCCTGAAATGGTATAAAATATATGAATCATTGTATTTTTGAATTATTGCATTTTTAATGAAAAAGCCCATTAGGAAGTTTTAAATGATAAATTGTATGTATGTATGTATGGCTGTATGGGCGAGGTGGCATAGTGGTTGGAGTGCATGCCTCCTGTGCAAAATTTCTACGGTTTGAGCCCGACTCGATGCCTTGACTGAATGCTCACTCACTTGTCACCCAACAGTAAATGGGCAGCCAGTGGCAACACAGGGGAGATAAAGGCGACGAGGAAAAGAACTGGCAACCCTACCTCACATACCAATGGCTAAGGATAAGTGTCCTCTCTAACAGGCACTTCCCTATGTAAGGAAGAATACGGGACTACCTTAACCTTTACCTTTTTATGTAAGGCTGCAAAGAGACTTTAGAAGCCCCAGGCAGAAAGATGGGACCCCATACAAAAAACATTTCAGGAACAGAAATTGACTTTGGAAAATTACTGCTGACTCTATTTTATGAGGCCCCCAGACCTTATTGCATTGAGGTTTTTGGGAAGAACCCTTTAACCTAGAGGACCTGGGGTACCTTCTCCCCTGCACCCTCTTAATTGTACTGCAAGAGACAGAGGTTGGATATAATTATTAGGCGATTGTGTAGAATTATAAAAGTGCTGGGTACCACATCCCTCAGATTCCAGGATACTCTAGTCACGCCCATTCTTCACCTTCATTAGTTCCCAATTATAACACTTTTGTCTTTGTAGTAGAAACTTCAAGTGCTGGTTATAAAAACAATCCTATTAATACAATAATCAGTGCTAAATTATAACTCTAATAAATGGTATGAAATTATGACAGAAATTACTGAAGGGTATGGCAATAGTGGGGCTGTCTCATCCCTACATTCCCATTGATCTGTTTATGACTGCAATAACGATATAAGGTACTACATAGTACAGAAAGTAATTCTCTAACCTTCGGTGAATTATTCTCGATAGCACAAATTGTAAATACCTTCCCACTGGCCACTATAGCTATGCAGTTACACTTGGGATGTGTGCTCTCCCTAACTTCGATTATAAATCACTTGACATTCCCAATCACATGGCAAACAATAGTAGAGGTCCTCTTGATTAGCAGCATCAAAAGTGCCTAAAGGATTCAAAAAGTTCATGTGAAAGATTGCTACCATTATTTTATGACGAATTGAGTAACTAAAACTTATATTATGGCAGTAAAATGTTCCCATAAATATTTTATGATGAATTGAATCTAACTCTCTGTAAAATTTCTGCTGCTTAACTTTTTAGCAGATGTATGCTGGCCTGACTCAAAACCAGAATGAAGCTATTGATTGAGTTCTATAAAACAAATGTCCCATAAGAAAAGTTTAAGGAAGGCTGAAATTGCTTGTAGCAGTTGCCGAGACAGCATGTGAATTCAATGGTGGCACAGCTTCTTAGGAAGACATTTTGGTGCTGTCACAAAGAACTACCAACAATAGTAAGAGTGAAATGAAGGATACTTTGAGCCAGGAAAAAATGTAACATAAAAGAGCTACATTTCTTAACTATTTGGTCTAACTGACACCGGAAGTGGATTTGTATTCCAGCTTAGCTGCAATTAATCAAGTAGAAGGTGCCTGTGACCCAGAAATGGAATTTGTAGATGAAAAGATAAGCAACACACTTTTCTAAAAAAACAGTGATTCAGCTTTATGAGCTCCCCCTTACGATTTCCTCATGCGTTGAAAGTGTATATTTAAAGTGAATTTGTTCTCTGTTCCATGTTTTTCATTTTGGAAATATCGTAAGGAGTTTCAGTAGGAAAATCAGATTATTTTTACAAGTGAAGCTCCTGAATACATTCTTATTGCCACATTTGAAGCATCGGTTGTTCTTATTTTGAGAGACTGCTGTGTATGAGCCATTCTAGTAGACAAACGTCCAGCTTTTAATTGTATCACATGGTGTATGTATATTGCCAGAATTTGATATCAATATGCTGTAAATCTCATATTGATATCATATTTCGTGAAATATAATGTTTTCACTTGACATTTATAGTAAATTTCACTTGATATTTTTTATGTACAAATTTTGTCTGCAAATATATATTAAGTCCACTCCGTGCCTACAAATACATAAAGTCTAAACTTTGTTCTCAAATATGGCATGAACATGCTTATGATAAACACGATTATTAAAATTACGTCCCACTTGTGAATTTCTTTGGCAAATCCTGCTACACTAAATTCATCGATTGATCAGATTTGTGCCATGAAGAAGCCGATGGACTTAATAGGGATTTCAAGTGTTTATAGCAAAAGTTTAAACTCTGAACTGAAACTGCAAGATAGTTTGAGTAGGTGAACCTTAATTGCGTCGATAGTAGGATCTCTATATGCTGCAATGATTTCATGTGAATTTATGCTTGTCATTCAAGACAAGGTTTTCTATATCATTTAAAGCTATTTTTTCAGACAATAATATCAGAAATGGACGATGGAAGATGTAAGTATTATAAGTTATCATCTTGTGTTATTATAAAGTATTATCTTGTGTTCTGAGGGAAAAACTTTTTGTAATAGTATATTGATAGCATTCTATGTATTGTTAAGAACTAAAGCTAACTTTGCTGCAATGAGCTGGCAGATACTCACTTGTCTAATCAACAGGGCAGTAGACAGGATTTAATCATTGAAAAGGGAGCTGAAGCAGAGAGGCTTTTAGAAGCAAAGAAGAACTTCATGTCAAACTTAAGTCTTTCACTAATGCGCAGTGAATTCCCTGTATGGCACCCAACCAATTAAGGTGTTTCATTTTGATATAAAAAAATTCCTCATTACTTTGCGAAACCAATTAGATTGTACGATGAAAACGCTTCAGCATACAGCCTTGATTAATTATTGAGCTACAATCACAGCCGTAGTCTCACTTTCAGTTGAGAATAGTGATCATGGCTTCTGTCGCACAAGGATGTAAAAGTATGTATGGAAGAATTGAAAGAGTTTCCTGGTTATGGATCTTTCAGTGAACAATTTATAACTGCACTCTTTTGCCATTTTGTGGCAGTAGCAGCTGTGAAGACAAGTGAAAGTTACGTTATCCATAAGCCACTCTGCAGTTCCTTAGTCTAGTATATTCACCATGTGAATCTCTCCGTTTTATTAAAAAGGGGACACTACATTGTAATTTCTTAAGTGGTTAAACAATAATAGACTTCAAGCTGTTCCCTCAAATTATCAAACTCATTGGTATTTTACAGTTTGCCATATTTACATAATGTTCTCTTGACATATTTGACGAAGCCTTTTTCAAATACTTGAGCAGAACTTAAGATAAATATAGGTAACTTTACAAAGAGCTGTGAAAGAGACAACTAGTTATCTATACCTCAATTCTTGTTACAGATTTGGGAGACACTGATGAAGAATTGCCAATTGAACAATTGAACGCCAACAGGGGTGCATCTGGTAGGACTACCATATACGTATTATCTGTGAATCCAAATTTAGGCATATGGAACTGTTGTAATTCCTAGATAGTTTGGCGTATAATTGTTCTATTTGCATTTGACTTGTCCTTCCAAGTCGTCTATAAAGACAGGTGCTCCAGTTGTCAAGGCTGTGGCGAAATCGTAGCATTTGTTCTTTTGTGGAAACATAGTACAAAAGCTTTCTTTTAGTAAAATTGGGCTTAAAGCAGGAGAACATAATAGTGTTTTCCATTCTTATAGGTTAAATTCCCGAGGACTTCTTGCAGGGTTAATCTTATTAAAAATCAAACTAAACTTGTTTGTATAAATTGTTAACCTGCCTCCACATTGTCTAATTTTACACGTTGATGATGCTAACAAAAACTAACTCAAAAAGCAAGGCTGGATTCTGCTACCAACAATGCATTTCTAAGTGCAACATTTAATATTCCTCCTCATTTAAAATGCAGCTCATATAGTCATTATCAATAGACGGAAGTTCATTTAGCTGAACAGCCGTTGCTCTCCATGCCTCTCTATTCTGTGCTAATCGATGTAAATCAGCAAAGCTCCAATTGCCAGCAACTTCTCGAATGTTATCACTATGCTTGGATTTGATCTACCTTTTCCTGTTTTTCCATGTAACGCCCCAATTAATAAGTCTGTACAAATGTCACCTTTTCTTTATGTATGTCTGAAAAGAGCCATTTTTCATTTAGAAATGGTAGTAGGCCGTCGTTCACTAGTTTCAAATTTACTTAAAACATAGTCATTGGTCTTTTTATCAGTCTCCTTTAGTCGTAATAAGCGTCGATAGCACCTCAGCTCAAAAGAGATAATTGTCTTTTCGTCATATGGTTTTAGAACCCAGCATTCCGATCCATAAGTAGTAGTATTGAATGCCAAGGAGTGTAAAAGTCTTGTCTTCGTGGCAATTGAAATTGCCTGTCTTTCCACATATTGACTAGTGAAATCATTGCATTTGTTGCGATAGCAATACCTCTCTTGATATCTTTAGAATCATCATAATTGTCAGTGATAATTGCTCCAAAATAAACAAAGTTTTTCATGTTTTTTAGATCTTGTCTGTTAACAAGTATGTTATCTTGTCCATTTTGCACAGGAACTCTAATGGTCTTCATAACCTTGGTTTTACTTGTATTGAGGTATAGACCCGCTTTGCTACTAGCTTCATGGACCCTATTTACTATATCCTGTAACTCTTCCATACTACCACCTGCTAACACAATGTCATCTTCACATCTCACATTTGTTTTAGTCTGTCCGCAAGTCTTTACTGTAACTTCAAAGCCCACCAAGTGCATTTCACTTTATTCGTAATAAGCGTCGATAGCAAGATAATTTTCTTTTTGTCAGTTGTTTTTAGAACCCAGCATTCCGATCCATAAGTAGCAATATTGAATGCCAAGGATTGTAAATGTCTTTTCTACGTAGTAATTGACATGTCCTGTCTTTCCAACCATTGACTAGTGAAACCACTGCATTTTTTGCGATAGCAATACCTCTCTTGATTTCTTTAGAATCATCATAGTTTTTGGTGATCAGTGCTCCAAGATAAACAAATTGTTTCATGGTTTTTAGATCTTGTCTGTTGAGAAGTATCTTATCTTGTCCATTTTGCACAGGATTCCGGAACTCTACTCCAGTGGTCTTCATAACCTTGGATTTACTTGTATTGAAGTATAGACCCGCATTGCTACTAGCTTCATGGACCCTACTTACTATATCCTATCACCTAAGATCACCTATGTGACTAGAGAATCCCATGTCAAGCTTCCTTTCCAGAGTAATTCATGTGACACCATATGAAAAGCTTTTCTGTAGTCTTCAAAACATTAATATATATTTTTACCATATTCTCTATTCTTTTGAATTAACATCTTTAGAAGTGGAATCTGATCCCAAGTGTGCATGGCAGATCGAAATCTCGCTTGCTCTACACCAGTTTCCTCTTTTAATTTAGTTTGCATTCTACCAGCAATGATTTTCAGCAGAATTTTACTGCAATGGCTTATGAGTGCAATTGTTCTGTTTTTACAGGACAGATACCTGATTATAACTTTTCCTCACTATCATTTTCCTTTCAAATTGGTCCAAAGGCCAAAGGTGGCCCCAAAAGTGCTAGATATCAATTTCAAAATACCAAAAGTTGTGAACTGTGGAGACAACTAAGGTCCCAAAAATGTTGTAAATTAAATTAAACTCGGAATATGATCAAATGACTGTTAAAGTGAGCAAATGAACAACAAACAAAATAAATCTATTGTAATGAGTCCATGTCCGTTACGTCATTGTAATGTTTAACAATCTCTTTTAAGTTTTTGATTTGGAATTTCAATTCTGAATTTGATGATTGAATATCCATTTACCCTCTATTCGACAATTCAAAATTTGCTCAAGTTTAGCTTTTGCAATGTCACTGCAGCTGCGGTATTTCCAGATGGCATCAGATATTCCACATCTTTCCTAATGATCGTCTGTGTATGCTCCATTTGAATCAAGGTCAGACCAAACATGGTTTAGAATATGGAAGCAACATGTTCTATATATTCTGCTATAGAATATGGTGCTTCCTGACTACATGAATCTTAAATTGAAGGAATTTCTTTTTCTTCCCTTCTGCAATCAGAATTAAGCTTCCACAATTGACAAAAGAGATGGGAATGAATGCTATGTTTTGACCTTGGGAAATGCAATTTTTGACTATTAAATGTTAAGGATATGTCCATATACACTTCAAGTATGCATTAAAAACATAGGCACAATATGGGATTGGTCTAGAAAAACTAGAACCCTTGTTATTTGTAGATACAGACCTAATAGATTTAAAGTGTTTGAGTTTTGACAAGCTCTTCCTCTAGGAAACAATGTTGAATTGTTTAACAAGGCTGCAAATTCATTACAAGAGTCAGGATGAATTGAGAGAATTAGCAGCCACACAACAGTAGAAAGAGCCGTATTGCACGGAACTTTTCAGTGCATCTACCTTCACATGATCAGAAAAATTTCTCTTGGCCCTATTGAGCACATCACTTGCTCAGGGGTGTCATGGTACCTGTAGAGTAGGGGGGCCAAGTTCAATTATTTTCTGAGAAAATCTAAAGTCTTTCTCTTTACAAACAGCAAAAGTCCAAAAATTTTCCAACGAAGCATTACAATTACCTAATATCCGACTATGTCAAAAAAGCCGAGAGCTATGGCTCTGCTGTCCCGGCCAAGATGCCACTGCTTCTGAAAATCTGACCATTGCCAAAAAATTGGGGGCCATGGTCCTCTCTACCCCCCCCTGATCACAATGCATCTGCACGTGCTCTAAAGGCTACGGGCCTAGAAAGCACTTTCCAATCTGCTGAAAAAATATTATAGCTCTATAAACGTCCCTGACCCTGAAGCAGGGATGTGCTAATAGGTGGAGGTGACCCCCTATCTTTTAAATTGCAAGGAAGTTGGTCAACAGTCTGTCACAGTACTTTCCGTGACCTTTTGTTTTAGTAACAGTAGTCGATCAGATGTTCAAAACTCTCTGCCTTGAAGGAACATTTCTGCCTTCAAGGCTCCGTGTTGGTTGCATTTCTGACAAGAATTTCGATTTAGATGCATATGGCAGTACAGGAATTGCTTTGACATGGATTGACCCTGCAGCTAAAATACCCTTAACAAGTAGATTGAAAAAACACTTGCCTGTAATTACATACATGGGCAAGAAATTATTGGGCAACAACATTCATTTATGTTTGAAATGCACTGTACTTACTTTTGGGGCACTACTGTACTGTTTCAACCAGTGTCTGGCCTTCCCTGAGTTCGGTGAAGATTGCTTCCTTGCAACCTCAAAACTATAAAATTTCTGGAGGGATACCTATTGATGTGTTACTTCTACATTATCCATAAGTAATTTAATCACACCAATAACGTCTGTTGTATGACAAGTGAAAACTTATCCACAGTATCCACAGCCTTAAATGTTACCACTCTGAGCAGAAATTTGCAAGGAGGCTGACGTTATTGCAGTCATACAGGGGGCTTCCCATGCTATATGCTACAAATCATATATCCTCTCTAACAACCCCACCTTTGCACTAAGACTTTCTCTATCAGTCTTTCTTATTGATTTTCAGGGTGGTAAGTTGCACCATACAGTGGAACATTCACACAGTCTTTCTGCATTACCTTTGTCATGTGCTGTTCATGTGCGCACGCGTCGTACTTAATTTTATTCAAAGTTTGTCCCTAAAGTATTTGGTTCTCTATAATGTATGACTATGGGGATATCTTCCCGGTATTGCTTCATGATGTTTACTCCTGGATATGAGGCAATATCTGATGGAATCGATTGAACTATCTTTGGAATCCACTTATCACCAAGGAAGACTGATGGAATGCATCAGATAGACTTTCATATGCTGTCTCAGTGGCGTCAAATCTAGGGGGGCATTGCAAGAAGAGACATTGCAAATATCATGAAGTCTGATGTTTGCTATGAATTATTTCCGGCTTTAAAATCTGACATTTGCTTTTGTGAATGTTGCGAATGTCTGGATCTGTCCCTGCAAGTACCCCATTCTTAAAATGGCTTTTAGGGACATTTTCCTAAATGGTCATGTATGTTTTAACCTTCAGAACTTCATAATATGTGAAATGATGAATTAACATAGAGACTCATGTGTTGTTTCCAAGTTGTAAAAGGAAATACAATGGAGGACGGGGGCCAAGTTCCCATCTCTAAATGTACCTTTGAAGGCATTTTCTTAAATGGTCGTAGCTATTATATAAAGCCCACTGCCCGTGCAAATCTCCAAATTAGCCTTGGAAAAACAAGACATGCCCCCCACTTGCATCCATGGATTGATAACATCATATGTTGCTGCAAAGGACCACGTGACCCCCTGATGGTTGTGCTTGAATTGCAAAGCAAAATTGTCATTTCAGTAATTCATACTATGTAAAAATGCTAAATTTAATTGGAAATGCAACTTTTGTTTCCAAGTTAGGAAAGGATATACAATCTAGGACTGGGCGCAAGTATCCTTGTTTAAAATTAGCTTTTAGGGGCATTTTTTGAGTTAGATCTTTTTTCATTCTAATTACTATATCAAACTCAGTAGTTTTGTCACATTTCATGCTTCTAACATGTAGTGCTCAATTTGCCTCATAAATGAGTGCACTGTTGTAGATAGCAGCAATCATATGAATTTTCTGCATGTCTGGTAAAATTGCAGCTAACAACAGCAACTCAGTGTTTCAGCCAGGGTAGATATTCCATCCTTTAGGAAAAGGCTAGACATCTCGCCGATACCTCCAAACCAAGTTGATGTTTTGAGTTTATTCACAGATAGGATCATTTATATATGCACTGCTAGGTTGCAGTCGACAAGTTAGATTGCATTTCGCACCAAATGTGATAAGAAGCGAATTGTAAGCAACAAACTTTGCTAGAAATGCAGTATATAATTAGTACAGCTTATAGTATCATCAATAGAAGAATTGATTCCCTTTTTCACACATTTTCAACTTGGATTGGGTAGACATCATTTTGTTTAAGGCGATATCTCCTTACCTTATTTACAATTGAATTAATTGTATCATTCTAGCTTCTAAGCACAATATGCAATTGCCCACTGATGAAGCAAATTGTGTGAAAATCAGAAAAATGCTTTCGGACGTTATTACACAATGTTTGAGGAGATATTTCATAGAACAATGGAAAATTTTGAATCCAGATCGGGGATGGATGAGTGACGCTATGAGTGGGGAAAGTATAGTCAATAAATTATCGGAAGCAGTCATACACAATAAAGATAATGGAGACATGATAAGAGCATTGAAATCTGGCAACGAAAAGCATTGGGACATTGCCACATTATCATTTGTCTTACTAGACTCAAATCTCGAGTTGATTGAAGATCAGAGTAACACTGCTGTTAATGCCAGTAAAGATATAGAACATCTCAGGGACATAGAAAGCTCATTTTCTGCTAGGATGTCATGCCCATCTGATGAATATAAGGACATTATAGCAGAAATCAAGCAAATGAATATCTTTGATGAAAAAGCATTACGAGAAATTGATGACATTGACAATTCACCAATGGAGCGGAAGATGAACATTAAACGTAAGCAACTGGAGGATAAGGAGAAAAGTAGGAAAATGATGGGAAACAGAGCAGCTGATAGCTTGAAAGGTATGTTATTGAAACTGGTGCTGTAAATGTCTTTGTTTCATGTAATAGTTGGAAAATGAGTCTGAGCTTCAATCCTGACAGTTCCTGTTGGCTAGTTATGCAATGTATTTAATTCAAATATATCTTCCGGTTGATGTACTTCCTATTTTCAACTACCCATTCATTTCCAACCTATGACCTATTAGCGCAGAGAGTAATCACACAATCGTAATATACTGAGTATCATATTAAGGCATAACTTGTAGTCAGAATGAAATCGTTTCATGGTATATTGTAAAATATTCTTCCAAAACCATTTGGTTTGCAGGACAAATATTTTTATAGTTCAAACACTTAAGACACCTTTTAACTATGGTTCCTATCAAATTCATATCCTTTTGTGAATTGAAGTATTTTGAAAATTTTTCAGTATGTGATGCATGTTTATCAAAAATAGAAAATATTACTAACATGAGCTTTGAACGATAATCCCAAGCTTAAAATAAAACAAGCCCCATTTGAGATTTTCTCGATGTTGTTCTTAGCTTTCTTCATCTCTTCCTATTTATCTAAATTTTAGAACTGTATATGCAACATTTCATTGCCTGTTTCGTCTGGGAAAGAAATGCATGGATGTCGTGTTCATGTCACATACTTTCACATTACATTATAAATACTGTGTATGCCCTCTATTATTTTATTTCTTTATAGAGCACAACATATTTGCTAAGTTACTGAACTTTTTCAAGCTATAGTATCAAGTGGCAAACAGGTTTAGATATTGCTTTCTCTTAGCTAAGGATGATGCAATTTTTAATACTTTCTCAGCTCAGCATAATTTTTTCAATTCAAGGTCTTCTTACAATGCAGGGTAAGTTCTACATCCAGTGGTTGGAGTCCATACAAAGAAAGAAATATAACTGCTAGGAGAAAATTTCAATTACCATGTATCCTTGATTAAGAAATTCAGTATATAACAGATCAGAAACTTTGAATGAACCCTCCCAGGGCTGTTTGGGATAAGTCCTTGGACTCTTTGAGGAGATTATTTTGGATGTGTTACCTGTGACAAACTTTAAATTGTCCTTGTAGAGTATCAGCCCGAGTTAGAATTTTCAACTGAAGAAGCAAATTTCATTGTGGTTAAAGATCTTTTAAGGAAGGTTATTCCAAAGCATTTGCGTATACATTTCATTGAGCAGTGGAATGATAAGTATCCAGATCAGATATGGCAAAGCAACAATTCCAGTGGGCAAGATCTTCTAGGCAAATTATCAGATGTCATTAAGAACACCATGAGTTTAGAAGTGAAGAGAGCATTGGAGGCTGGCAGTGAGGAGCAATGGGACTTAAACACATTGTTTGCTTTGCAAAATTTAGACTTCAATGTAGTGAAACATTGTGGAAAACGTGACCAGAGAACTACAACATCAAGTTCCATTTCAAGTAAAGAGATGGATGATCTCTTGTGCATAGAAAAAAAGTTTTTCTCTGCCCATACAAGAAGCCAGTCATGCCCATCTGAGGAACTTAGGGACATAGTGAAGAAAGTCAAAGAATTTGCAAGTCATTTTTTGAGTGAACATGCTCAAACTGCAATTTGTGAAAAGGTAAAGGAGCTGTCGAAATGGAATGCAAGTAAGTTTGAATGTACTAAAAATGTAAAATACAGTATAATCTGAATATTCTGGATTGAGTAGGAGAAAGAGAGAAATCTGGATTAAGCGGCAATCCAAATACAAATGAAGACCAACTTTTGAAGCATTTAATGAAGTATGAGTTGCAATTATATATGTACAGCTTGAAACTACTCAAGCCAAGATATTTCAAACTGAGACATTTCCTATGACTTGCATTCACATCTCTATGATATTCTCATTAATTGCTATAATTTGAGTTGAAGCAGAGGAGGTAATTGTTTTGGTGAAGCCCTTCACAAGCTTTCTCCTACAAAAATGGCTGCCAGCTGTTTGAATATTTAAGAAAAAACCATCAGAAGAGAGTTTTTTTCCAATGTTTTGATATTTTGCTTTTTCGAAAATTTTAGGAAGCAATATTTGATGAAAAGCCCCTCCAAAAAACTATATTACGCAGATCACTTTACTTTGCAATAAGATTTTTTTTTGAATAAATCCGCATTATCCTGAATTCTTGATTATCTGATGCCAGATTACAAGGAGTATACTGTATGAAATAAGTATAGCATTTGAATGTACTCCTTTATTCACTTCACTTTTCATTTTTTCTTCTTTGATTATGTTAAATATCACTTGATTGCTAGCAACATTATTATTGATTGACTCCAGCTATAGCCACAGTATTTGTCACCTTGTCAAGTACATTTTCCTATTGGAATGTTATTCAGTTTTTCCTTCATTTGTACCTTAATTGCCCTATTTTTCATTACACTTTTTCACATTGTACTGTTTCTGCTACTGCCAGCTTTGCTTCCTTTGCTCTTAATCAAAAGTTTACACACTGTGTATTATAGATAGAGTTAATTGCTTTGCTGGCCTTTTCCATTTCAAAGGTCAGATGCCAATGCGTTCTCATTCTTGATTTTAGCATTAGCTAAAGTAGCGAAAATCTGGTAGAAACCTTCTGAATAGTGCTAAAAGCACTTACAAGTTTAAGGGGATATTTTCTCCAGAAAATTAATGTTGCACGAGATATGTGTAATGTTTGAGCACTTACAGTGTGTCAACATGCTGTGCATTCTGTGTGATAAGTCAAGGAGACCTATTGTAAACACTTGGTTTGTTATAGCCTTTCTTCCCACTTACCCAAGGAAAGTTTGGATCTACCTTAGACCGCCATGATGAATGAATACAGCTTCTTCATATGTTTGCTGTCTTTGCCTAAGTGAAGAAATAGCTCATCACTGGGGCAAGCATGTTGTAGAATGTAAAAGCACCCCACGTTCGCTATAGAACATTGTTAGTTGTGAGTATATCAGATATATTCGTCTATTCCGTATGCTGACTGACATTCAAACTATGCTATTTTTACAAATTGCGGAAATAGAACTTATTTCAAGTGAAAGAGCTATGTCTAATAGGAATAGCTCTTTCGCTTGACATAAGCTCTATTTCCGCCATTTTTCACCTTTGTTCTGTTTCTACTGTAAGGTGAAATTTTTCAGTTTTTCCGCAGTGAAATTGTAAAAATTACATAGTTTGAATGTCAAGCAGAATACAGAGAAGAAGAATTACAGATGAAAGAGTAAAGCCATGTTTAGAAGCGTAACTCTGGCGGCTTGAATTTAGGGGGAAATCTCATTTTTGGTCATAATTTTACATTTCGTTCCTATTTCTATATTGTATGTTTCCACGCCACCTCTGCTGCTTCAGACTAACATAAGTCGATTCCATCCGGTGTTCTGATGAGTTTGAATCTACGCCACGACTATATGTTGAATCCTAATTCCTGAATAACATATTGAGCACAGTTTGGATTGTAGTAAGGAATTGGAACAGAACATTGTTACTATGCATTCACCATTGGTTTAATACCAAACAGAAGAAGGTTGGAAATTACAATTTGTGCAGATAACTGATTATAACTTTTCCTCACCATCGTTTTCCTTTCAAATTGGCCGAAAGGCCAATTTTGCCAAAAAAGTGGTAGATACCAATTTCAAAATACCAAAAGTTGTAAACTGTAGAGACAACTAATGTTGCAAATGTTGCAAATTAAATTAAATAGGGAATATGATCGAATGACTGTTAAAGTGAGCAAATGAATAACAAGCAACATAAATCTATTGTAATGAGTCCATGTCCATTACGTCATTGTAATGGTTAACAATCTCTTTAAAGTTTTGATGTGGACTTTCAATTCTCAATTTGATGACTGACTCTCCATTTACCCTCTATTCCACAATTCAAAATTTGCTCAAGTTTAACTTTTGCACTGTCACTGCAGCTGCGGTATTTCCAGATGGCATCAGATATTCCACATCTTTCCTGATGATCTACTGTGCATGCTCCATTTGAATCAAGGTCAGACCAAACATAACCTGCAAACTACTGACTCTTCCCATTTACATTGCATGAGATGTAACACATTACAGTTACTTTTACACAAAATGCTGTTTTTCCGTTCTACAGATCTAGTGAATCAATGTCCCCTTTGTCTTCAATTTTGTTTGTTCATGACTGTTATAACATTGGAATTTGTTACTAAACAAATTGGTGTTGTGCAATAGTCATCTTCACAACCAAGTAATATCATTAGATTTTCAAGGCATTCTTCTTGTGTTATTTGAATCGATTTGAATAGGTCTGGGTGTGCTGTATAATCAGATTTATAGGTCAGCCGGCAATAAGCAAGCTCTTTTTGAACAATATTTTCTGTATCACTTCTTTTGGCTTATGACTGTTCAAGTTCATTAATATTTGTGAAAGGCCTGCCCTACGTTTTACATTCAATAAGCAACTTTTGCAGATAAATATCTTTGGAAAGAGCGGTTTTCTTTTGTCAACTGTCCAATGTTTCTGCATTTCTATTTCCTGCATGGTTCTTTTCTCTTCACGTGCTGATACGTCTTTTTGAACTCCCTTCATTACTGATGAATTTCAGCAAACATTTGTTTGATAAAGAATCATATTCTCTCGTCTGCCTACAGCCCTGCATTTTTGCAACTGTGGCAAAATGACTGAATTTGCTCAAATCTCTCTCACACTCAAAATTATTTGCAAGCAAGTCTATCTAATATTTCTTTAGTAATTTTTTAACTCTGGTGCTCTGAGTAGTTTGTTGTCATCTAAAAGTATTAGGGAGATTCAGATTCATATTGAGATTGAATCACGGTCAAAACTCGTACTTCGAGAGCTGTCCGATACGACTTTCGCAGCAAATCTTGAACTGAGCAGATCGAGGTTTGAATTGATAATATTGATCAATATATATTTGCAATTCATAAGCAATTGCAACCATTTATTTTGGAAAGGAACACAATGTGAAAGCATAGGCAAGAACTGTTGTCGTGGAACCACCCAGTCATAATGAGCCTCTCGAGAGGGCCTAGACTTTGATAGTGATTAAATGGAGGTGCTTTGATAGAGCTTATTTTCCATGGTTAAAGGACTAAAGTTATTAAAACATTACAAGAATAACTCATCAGCATTCTGGCTACCCGGAATGTCATTCTTAGATAATCTGTTGGTACTACAGAAGTTTACTACAACACAAACAGGTGGCAACATTCTCTTGACACACTTAAAAGCTTTTTGTTGTCCAACACTCTTCAGAGTATGAAACTTCGGATAGTGACCTACAGGTTAATCGAAATATATATATCTGCAAGAGAAGTGGCCATGGTTTAGTCTGTGACCTTTTGTCATTAGTAACAGTGTACATTGACTACTAGCAGTTCGTTCAATTGTCAAAACACCCCCCGCCCCTAAGCAAAGTGTCTTGGCACATCTCTGTCAGGAGGCAGTTGACAAGTTATAAATTGTAATGCAAAAAAATTGGGAAATTTGAATGGAATGAAGTTTGTTTTCAGGTAGACTTGCCACACTTCTCGTAATCCAAGGTAGGCCTTTCAATATAATACCTCAACTTTCAGAACGTGCCGTAATGAGTGTAGAAACAGCATGTTCAGAGCATCACTTCAGAGCAATCTTTCATTCATAGCAACTGTTGGTGGTTTTGGCTGCCGTTATAATGCCCTAAATGAGACCGCTCAGCAACATACTATCATGTCATTGAAGCTGAAGTTTTTGTAGCTTACTCTCTGATTATGTAGCTGGCAGATGGACTAACCCATTAATAAAGGTCTACTTTCTGGTTGAAGTTAGGCAGAAGAGATTCACTGCTCATTGCATGATGTAACCATTGTTATAACAAAATAGAGAGAATAAGCGGTGACATATTGCTCCTATGCAGCATTTCTTTTAATGGTGACAATGTAACATAAATATTTCATACAGTTATCAATGACCGTATTGAATTATAGGCTTGAAAGGACTAAGCTTTTTCAAATAACATATTTGTCTGATATCCCAGGTTATTCACTGAATACCTTGCATAACTTGACGGTAAACCACTGCGTTTGGTGCTGTGTCGAGTTTCTGTTGAAAAGCCTTTAAGTATGTCAAAAGAATGTTGTCACTTTTTCGTGCTGTAGTAAAATGCCATTCTTGCTCAAGCAAATTCCAAATAGCGATTCATCATCACTCTTGATAGCGAATGTTCGCTAAAAGTAGGCACTGGCATTAGGGAGATATAGTAATGGCTTTGTATTTATCTTCAAAGGACTATGGGAAACTCTAATATCTTACCGGCCTCTCAATTGTCTGGATATAGTCACAGATCGATTGTTTTAAATAAATCTAGGAATTGCTTTGGAGGTAGAGATAACATAACACAGGAAGTAGCAGTATGAGTTCCAGTGTAGAGCTACGTGACGTTTTAACTTGTATCAGTACTGACGCTGGATCTAAACCTCCCTATTCCCTAGCACGCTGCATTGTTATACCATCTGTAGCATCTTCAGTTATTAGGTTCAATGCTCTACTTTTATTTAAACTGCATCGCTTATCAATATCACGTTCCTTTTGCTAACTTCAAATCTGCTTAGAGTTTTCATATCATACTGGTTCAAATCTTCACTCCATATTGAAGAAGGTTCGAGAGATCTTCTAGGTTCCATTTTCCACAGCATTCAGAAATAGTAATGAAACATTTCGTGTTAAATATGCAAGTACACAAAGATCAGTTAGAAGAAAGTCATAGTCATAAGGTACTGACAGGTTTGGACAAGAAGACTATTTTTCAGTCTCAGAAAGCAGTTTATCCCGTACTAGTTTGGTATTCACTACGGAAGAACTTGTGTGTCCTGATTTTATAAACTGTCTCTCTTGATATAAACAGATTTTACAAACTCCTCTCACTAGCAGATGTATTCAAAAGAAGGGGTTCAATTTCATGTTGGTACTTTCGAGTTTTTCACGCCATTTCAACTTTTTTCAACTTGTGCTACAACTTACAGGCTACTGCCATCAATTTTCTCTCTAGTATGAGATTTTTACAACAGGTGTTTAGGCTTGGACGTGGTGCCGAACTTTTCACCAACAAGATTTTCAACCATCAATTTGTGGTATTGCAGTTAAAAGGTTTTCAAACTGACAGGTCTTAAAATGTTCCCCAATTAATTCTTAATTTAGCTCTTAAGTTTTGATATGTTGTTGAGATACTGGGTTAACTCTTGTTAAATTGCAGAGTTTAGGACTTCTTTCTCTGAAAATCATATTATGGTTGAGTTTAGTTACCCCCTTGACCGTTTTGATGAATTTTGTCAAACAAAGGAAAGTCATGTTTCTTTTACAGATAGCATAAAATCAAGATAACGACGGAGTTACACTAGCTATCTCACATCTAAGTTATGCACCTCCAAGCGCTAATAGCAGCTTGATTTAGACAAAGCCCTTCAGTTTGAAAAGTGCAGCTTCCATTACAATTATCAGTATCACAAAGTTGCTATCACTCGTAGTTTCGTTTACATGCTTTTCACATTCATCTCAAGTAGGAAGTAGTAGCTATTCCTTCAAGCAATTTCAAGCTCTGTCTTCCAACAAGATGAGCTAATAGAGGAAATTTTGTAGAACTTCTGTGACATAGTTCACTGATTCTTCTTGCATGTGCTAAACTCCTTGGAACATAACTTTTGGAAAACGTGTTGAGTTTAGTGCAGTACATGGTGGCATGCGAAAAAGACAGTCTCAGGCTTGCAGTAATGCATAACATTTTGGCTGAGCTGTTCATCAATGGACTCTAGCTGAACCTCTTCTGCATTCAGCAAAGATAGCGTGAAAACTTAAACAAAAGAATTAGGAATGACGTGCAACTTTATGAACAAAAATGGGAGCTTTCCCTAAATCCAAGCAGCCAGATTTACATTTTTCAAATTTTCGAAATGACATTTTACAAAATATTTGTAAATTTTGCCCATTAGACATGGCTCTTTTATTGAAATAAGTACCATTTCTATTTGAACCCAGATCCAATTCGAACTCTTCTGTTGCAAATCCAATCAGAAATTGTCTTGTGTGAATCAGATCTGATCTAATAAATATAATGGTTTGTTTAATGTTAGCAAAATAGTGTTACTACTACCATTCACCAACTATATTGAGCCTTAGTAGCTCACGTATGTTTTCATAGATTATAATCCTTTTGTAATTCCCAATCCTCTGCCTGAATATGAGAGACACAATTATATAGTCCTGTGCCTAAAGATCTGGAGAGAATAGGAGTGAAAGCCCTTCCTGCTTTCTAATAATTTTATAATTTTTGCGTGGTTGGCGTCTTTAGTGGCATCTGGAAGCCAGTGTAAGAGCATGTTCCCCTCTAAATGACAGAGTTTTTACCATATGAAAAAGCCCTGGTATTTTGTATATCAACAAGATCCTTTTAATCCAAAGTGATAAGTAAATTGCTTATGATTGAAGACTTTTCTAAATTTACTTATCTGAATCCCATCATGGAATGTATTATGAGTAACAAATTGCCTATCAGCTAGGGTTCAATATTGTAATATACCTTATTGGAATTTGATATTTGACAGCGAATCCGAATTAATCCAACTTTGAAACAGCTTCTCCAATCAAATCTGATCTGAAATAGGAATTTTTGTTCCACTATCTGAACAAATCCAATCACATCAGATTCACATTTGGACTGATTTGAGATCGGAAATGCACACCTCTAGTTTGATTTTCAAGCAAAATATGAACTATCCTTGATCAAATTGCGTAGATGAATGAAGTTGGATTAATGATTAGGACAAATCTACAAAACGGACTGCAATCGGAGTTGGGATATGGAAAAAGCTCCACCTGAACTTCTGCCAATGACATGAGTTTCATCAGAAATTGCACTAAT
Organism: Cassiopea andromeda; assembly: GCA_018155075.1. Taxonomy (NCBI): domain Eukaryota; kingdom Metazoa; phylum Cnidaria; class Scyphozoa; order Rhizostomeae; family Cassiopeidae; genus Cassiopea; species Cassiopea andromeda. Next base: position 68,252 of record WIPJ01002614.1, on the reverse strand, counting down.
TTTTGTCGTAAAAATTTCCTGATTAAGTATGCAAAAGTATGCTTGTTGGCAATAGGCAACAACTGTATGAATATTTTGAGTTCAATTTTTACCAATTTTTTCCCTTATTTTGGCAATCTGGTTTGCTGTTAGACTTTTGGGGAAATTCTTAGCCACTTTTATTGAAATACATTTCCAAAGCAGGTATCATTATTCATTCGACATTTATTTGAATGGCTTCATCTTGTAGCAACCCAAAATCATTGCCTTATTGGAAATCTATTGACAATATTATCAATTAACACTATGGATAGTGCATCTATGAGAATGTATAATTGGGCATGCAGTATTTGAACTGTAACAGTTTCATATTTGTTTGCCCCATTTCCCTCTTAGATCAACTATTTATTCCATTATTAAGTGATGTTGTTAGAATGACACGTCCTAGTCATATTGATTATAGCATTAATTAATTCTTGACTTAGAAACTAATTAATTTTAAGTGTGGTGCTAATATTTTTCAATCTGAATTCTCTTTGCAGAGCTGGAATATGACGATGAAGACTTGATGTCAGAGGAAAAAGGTTAGCATAATCTTTTATTATGTATATTGTATCTTTAAAGTTCAAGGAAAAAGGCATATGAAATCTATTCCTATTTGGAATTTGAATTCTTCTTCACTTTCCTTTATAAACAGAGTATTTATAAATAATGAAGCTTGGATTCAAATCGCAGAACTTATACTTGCATTACTACATGGTATGAATCGTGAGCTTGAATATTACTAGTATTATGTAATATTACTAGTAGCTCTGTCTATAGTCTCATGATAATGAAATTCAAACATTCATCGCATGTTTGTTTTGGGTGTGAATTACTAGTTATTTAGCCTTGTTGCAGAATATTCTTGATCTTTTACAAGTATTTACTGATATCTTTGTGCAACAGAAAGTGTTGTGTTTCTCCAACACAAGTCCTTACAACTAGTAATGTAGCAGCAACTATTACAATATGTAATGCAGTACCTTGCTTTGAACCATCACACATCATTATAATTTTTGAAGAACTTAGTTGTAATTCATGCTTCACGGAAGGCAAGTGTCGCCAACATACATCTTAAGTCACTTTTAAGATGCTGCAGCAAACCATTGAGCTTTCTGCTATAGTTTTTCATCCTTCCACAACATTCCAATAATGAGAGGCCACAATAATTAGTTAAAACTGCCTCCTTCTCTCTACCCCAGAATGTGGCAGTATTGAACACATTGATCTTTTTTCCATTCATACAGCTCTTGCAGTCATATAATGTCAATCCAGAATACTGGATATTAAATTTAAGGTAGTAGTGCAGAGAGGACTGTCACACGTTAGACATACTTTTAACTGTCAAACTTCCCAAAGCCACTAAAAGCTTTCCATAAGACATCAAGGGGCAAGTTCTTTGTCTTTTATTGAGTTTGTGTTTTGTATTTATAGCATAATTTTCAGCAGTCTACTGCTCAATTCAAATGCAATATGTAGTGTCATTGGTTGCAATTAGTTACGTTGGTTAATTGTAAGGCTGCTCATACTGTTTGACTTCACTAGTCTGTTATTTGGTCCGATATTTATCAAATAATCAATTATTAGTTAATTTAGTTGAGGTCATGATTTAGATTAAGTCTACCATAGGCGTGGTTTGACCTGCGGCATCTCTAGTACAGAGTTTTTTATGAGAGTACTCATTGCAAAGCCAATGTGAGAACACTGTTTTTTCGGCCAATGTAAAGTAGCATCAAAAAGAGCCATTTTGTTGAGTGTTGACATGTTAACAGCCAGGTTGTTTGCACTTCAACCAATGAAGCAAGTTTTTTGACACTAACAGGATAATAGGTTTATGTGACTACACCTGAAGAATCAAAGAAGTTGAACAATCGGATAATCAAAGCATTTAACTATGAACGGCTAATTGAAGAGTTTGACTCGTCCTGTTTAATTGACTAATTTAACTCCTCCCCAATAATCGGTAAGAGAATCCACTGACGTAATGCTGAAATAGATGACCAAATACTGATAAATCGGTCTTCACCACAGCACGAAAAAGCGGCAACATTATTTTGAAATACTGAAAGCTTTTTTCATCCGACACTCATCAGAGTATGAAAATGTCGGATAGTGACCTAAAGGTATACCGAACTATATATCCAGATGCAGTTACTGTGTTAGGATGCGTCTAATTGGCCCAAAGTGTGACCAATTAGGACCTATTCTAGATCTCGTGCAAGGCACAGCCCTGCTATTGAACGTACATTTGTTAACGATGAAAGTGATAAGATTAGCAAGCAAATTAGGTGCACAAAACGTGTCTACAAATCTCAATGGGCCAAAATTCACAACTTTTTGTCATTTTTGACTTATTTTGATTTTGCCGCTACCTTTCGGAAATTGATCAGCGGACGGAAAAGTTTACTAAAGAAAAGCATGACAGGAACATTCAGCTTTTGCGTACGAAACATTTTGGTGGCATGTTGAGAGACAAAGAGAAACATATTGTACACCCTTCGGATTATTCTCTAAAGTTTGTTTTAAGTAATGGTCTTGATGTTTGTCTTCCACCCAAAAGTATAAACAAAGAAAAGGTATTGCTGAATTTGAAATTTAATTTGCTCAACTTGCCAGGCAAAAGCCAATTTCATCCAACGAACTCAGTGCTCTAACAGCCAAGTGATTTAGTGCACGCTTACTGTGGCACCCCAGTCGACCTAGGAGATTTCATTATGCATAAAGAACACTTTCAGGCTATAAAATGCTTACCTTGCAATAAACAGATCCTTATCACAAAACTTGATAACGGTTCTGGCGTTGCTATTTTAAGCAAAAGTGATTACATCAAAAGATGGGTAGTATTCTTGATAATCAAACCAACCTATTGAACATAGGCCGTGTAGAATTGCACGGCAATGCAGCCAAGAATGAGCAGAGGTTGCAAAAACATTTCTTGGACTTAGTACACCAAAACATCCTGGCTCGTGACTTTTATGATAGGGTTCGACCCACAGGCTCACAACGACCGAGAATGTATGGCTTGCCTAAAACACATAGAGAAAACATGCCACTTAGGCTGATTCTGTCTAGAATTAGTTCTTCCCAACACGAACCTGCTAAATAGTTAGCAGACATTGTGGTACCGGTCCTAAAATTATACTCCTCACATTGCGTAAAGGATTCCTTTACGTTTGCTAACTTTATCCAAAACTGTAATCTCGAGCCTGCCGAATCATTTCTATGCTCATTTGACATCAGCAATCTATTTACAAACATCCCATTGGATGAGACCATAGACATTTGTGCTAATGCTTTGTATCGAGGGCAACTTGATTGTCCACCATTCCCTGAGGACACAGTCAGGGAATTGATGCTAATTGGTACACGTGGAGTTGAATTTAGCTTCAACAACAAGATGTATAAGCAGTTACATGGTGTGGGAATGGGTTGGCCCTTGTGTCTGGCATTAGCAAACATCTTTGTTGGCTTCATGAAAGTAGACTTTTTGACAACACCACAAAACCAGGTGTCTACTCTCGGTATGTGGACGATAGTTTTGTCATGTTTGGTTCCGAGCTGGATGGTGACCATTTTCAAGAACAATTGAACTCACTACATCAGGCTCTAAAATTCACATTAGAGAAGGAGCAAAACAACTCCTTCAATTTGCTAGATGTGTTGGTAGAGAAAGAGGGCTGGGGAGTTTCTTTCCAACATTTACAGGAAACCAACGTTTACTGGGCAATACATCCGTTGAATTTCCTTCAGCCCAAAGACAAGAAAGATTAGCCTTATTAAAACCTTAGTTCACAAGGCACTCATGATTGCTCTAAAACTAAAATAGGCCCAGAGCTTGATAAAATAAAGCAACTGCTTATCGACAACGGATATCCAGCTGATGTTCTACTTTCTTGCATTAACCAAACATTAGTAATTTGTGCAGCAGAAAAACCAATTGGTCCAGAGAAGTGCCCTGTATACCTAAAATTGCCTTGGATTGGTGATGTTTCATCAAAGTTTGAAAATCAAATCAGTAAAGCCATTGCATCTTGTTAATATGCTGTGAAGCCCCGTGTGGTTTACTACACTAGAGTTATGCTACCATCTGCTAAAAACGATTGCGTTCCTACCACTCAATAAAGTTGTGTTGTTTATGAGTTTTCGTGCCGATGTGAAGCTCGCTAAGTAGGACGCACTACGCAGAGACTAGCAGACAGAATAAAACAGCATGTCCCCACGAGCATCAGGAAGAAAAGTAATCCTGTAAGAGAACAGACACCTCGTATATGTAAAGAGAACAATTCTATAATTATCTGTGAGTCGGCCATAGGACAACACCTTATTGCAAATCCAGAAAGAGCCAACACATATACAGACGACAATTTTTGGATCATTGGGTAAGCAAAATCGTCTTTTCATTTAAGTGTTTTGGAATCTGTTTACACTTGTGTAGACAAAAGGATTTTGTTGTCTTGTAGGGACTCTTTAAGTAAACTATGTTAATAGGTCCTAATTAGTTACACTTGGGGCAAATTAGACGTATCCTAACACATTAACTGCATCTGGATATATGTTTGGGCTTACCTTTAGGTCATTATTCGACGTTTTCATACTCTGATGAGTGTCGGACGAAAATGGCTTTCAGTATGTCAATCTAATGTTGCCCATTTTCCGTGCTTGTGGTAGAGTTTTGTAGTATCAACATACTATTTAAATCAGTCTTCACTGGACAGCCCTAGCCAATCGAGCAATAGTCACTTTATTCAAAGTACTAGTTGAGTATTTATACCATACTCTCATGCTTCAAAAAGATTCTGTACATAAATTGGTATATGAAAGGAAAGCACCTTTATATGGTTACTAGCAATTTTTATACCTCAATTCTTGTTACAGATTCAAGAGACACTGATGAAGAATGGGCAATTGTAGAATTGAACCCCAACAGGGGTGCATCTGGTATGACTACCATATACTTAGTATCTGTGATTCCAAATTTAGGCCTATGGAACTGTTGTAATTCCTAGATATTGTGACGCATAATTGTTTTAATTGCATTTGAATTGTCCTTCCAAGTCGTCTATAAAGACAGGTGCTCCAGTTGTCAAGGCTGTGGTGAAATCGTAGCATTTCTTCTTTTGTGGATACATAGTACAAATGCTTTCTTTTAGTAAAATTGGGCTTAGAGCAGGAGAACACAATAGTGTTGTCCATTCTTATTGGTTAACTTCCCGAGGACTTCTTGCAGGGTAAAACTTATTAAAAGTCAAAGTAAAGTTGTTTGCATAAATTGTTAACCTGCCTCCACATTGTCTAGTATTACACGTTGATGATGCTAACAAAAACTAACTGAATAAACGAGGCTGCACTCTGCTACCAACAATGCATTTTTAAGTGCTACTTTTAATACTCCTCCTCATTTAACATGCAGCTCAAATTGTCATCATCAATAGACGGGAAATTCATTTAGCTGAACAGCTGTTGCTCTCCATGCCTCTCTATTCTGTGCTAATTGATATAAATCAGCAAAGCTCTGATTGCCAGCAAATTCTCGAATGTTATCACTATACTTGGTGTTTGGTCTCCCTTTTCCTGTTTTTTCGTACAAGGCCCCAATTAATAAGTCTGTACAAATGTCACCTTTTCTGAATATATGTCCGACAAAAGCCATTTTTCATATAACAATGGAAGTAGGCAGTCTTTCACTAGTTCCAATTTTACTTGAAACATAGTCATCAATTTTATCAGTCCACTTTATTCGTAATAAGCGTCGATAGCCCCACAGCTCAAAGGAGATACTTTTCTTTTTGTCAGCTGGTTTTAGAAACAAGCATCCAATCCATAAGTAGCAATATTACAGGCCAAGGATTGTAAAAGTCTTTTCTACGTAGTAATTGAATTTACCTGTCTTTCCAAACATTGACTAGTGAAGTCATTTCATTTTTTGCGATGGCAATACCTCTCTTGATTTCTTGAGAATCATCATAATTTTCTGTGATCATTGCTCCAAGATAAACAAAGTTTTTCCTGTTTTTTAGATCTTGTCTTTTAACAAGTATGTTATCTTGTCCATTTTGCACAGGAACTCTAATGGTCTTCATAACCTTGCTTTTACTTGTATTGAGGTATAGACCCGCTTTGCTAATAGCTTCATGGACCCTATTTACTATATCCTGTAACTCTTCCATACTACCACCTACTAACGCAATGCAATCTGCACATCTCAAATTTGTTTTACTCTGTCCGCCAATCTTTACTGAACCTTCGAAGCCCTCCAGCTCATTTCTGATAAATACTTCATAGTATATATTAAATAAATGTGGGAGTCAGATGCATCCTTGTTGCACACCTTTTTCAATCCTAAAGTTTGCAGTTATTCCGTGTGGTGTTCATACAGATGCACTTTTGTCAGTGTATAGGATCTTGATGAGATCAACTATGTGACCAGAGAATCCCATGTCAAGCTTCCTTTCCAGAGTAATTCATGTGACACCATATGAAATGCTTTTGTGTAGTCTACAACGCATAAATATATATTTTTACCATATTCTCTATTCTTTTTTATTAACATCTTTAGGTTTGAAATCTGATCCCAAGTGCGCATGCCAGTTCAAACTCCCGCTTGCTCTTCGCCAATGTCCTCTTTTAATTTAGTTTGCATTCTACCAGCAATAATTTTCAGCAGAATTTTACTGCAATGGCTTATGAGTGCGATTGTTCTGTAAAGTGTCTCCTTTCTTCTGAACCGGTATAAATACAGATGTAGTCCAGTGCCATCTGGCCGTTTTGTCTTACCCAATTCCACGTACAAAGTTTGAGAAAGTAATTGACAACATTTTTATCTCCAAATGTTACTAACTCTGCTGTCATATATTCAAAATCTGGTTTTTTATTAGCTATTTGGTAGTTCATTGCTTTAGCCGCTTGATAATGTAATGGTGGTAATTCCTCTTTATCGTTCACTACAATTGTGTGTTTTGGGACAACAATATTTGGATTTTTCTTATAGAGATCTGTACTATAGTGAGCCCATCCTTCTTCCACTTCTTCCACTTCAGCAAGAATCTTGCCATTTTCATCTTTAATTGTACCAATCGTTGGTTTGGATTCATTTGTTAACTTTTTAGCACCTTGATAAAGATCTTTAATTGAATTTGTAATGGAATTATCTTCAATGCGCTTGCATTGCTCATTGATAGATTCTACTTTGTCTTTTCTCATCATTAGAACTTATTTCAAGTGAATGAGCATTGTCTAATAGGCATAGCTCTTTTGCTTGACATAAGTTCTATTTCCGCCATTTTTCACCCTTGATCTGTTTCTACTGTAAGGTGAAATTTGTCAGTTTTTCTGCATTGAAATAGTAAATATTGTATAGTGTGAATGCCAGGCAGAATACGGAGTAGACGAATTACAGATGCAAGAGTCAAGCCATGCTTAGAAACGTAACTCTGGCTGCTTGAATTTAGGGAGAAATCTCATTTTTGGTCATGAGTGAAAGCCCTTCCTGCTTTCTAGTAATTTTATAACTTTTGTGTGTTTGGTGTCTTTAATGGCATCTGGATGCCAGTGTAAGCATTTTCCCCTCTAAATGACAGAGAGTTTTTACCATATGAAAACGCACTGGTATTTTGTAGATCACCAAGATTCCCTTTAATACAAGGTGATAAGTAGCTTGCTTATGCTTGAAGACTTTTCTAGCTTTACTAATCTGAATCCCATCATGGAATATATTATGAGTAACAAATTGCCTTTCAGCTAGGGTTGATTGTTGTAATTTACCTTATTATGAATTTGATATTTGAGAGCCTATCCGAATTAATCCATCTTTGAAACAGCTTTTCCAATCCACTCTGATCCGAAAAAAAAATAGGAATTTTTCTTCCGACATATGAACAAATCCAATCAAATCAGATTCAGATTTCGATTGATTTCAGATCAAAAAGGCGCACTTCTAGTTTGATTGTCAGGCAAAATATGACCTATCCTTGATACAATTGTGTAGATGAATGAATTTTGATTAAATTTAAGCACAAATCTACAAAAAGGACTGCAATCGGAGTTGGGACATGGAAAACACTCCACCTGAACTTCTGCCGATGACATGAGTTTCATCAGAAATTGCCCTACTTTTTGTCGTAAAATTTACCTGATTAAGTATGCAAAATTATGCTTGTTGACAATAGGAAATCTGAATTACTGCGTGACTCTTGGGGAAATTCTTAGCCGCCTTTATTTAAATACATTTTCAAAGCAGGTATCATTATTCATTCAACATTTATTTCAATGGTTTCATCTTGTAGCAACCCAAAATCATTGCCTTATTGGAAATCTATTGACAATATTATCAATTAACACTATGGATAGTGCATCTATGAGAATGTATAATTGGGCATGCAGTATTTGAACTGTAACAGTTCCATATTTGTTTGCCCCATTTCCCTCTTAGATCAACTATTTATTCCATTATTAAGTGATGTTGTTAGAATGACACGTCCTAGTCATATTAATTATAGCATTAATTAATTCTTGACTTAGAAACTAATTAATTTTAAGTGTGATGCTAATATTTTTCAATCTGGATTCTATTTGCAGAGCTGGAATATTATGATCATGACATGCTGTCAGAGGAAAAAGGTTAGCATGATATATTACCATGTATATAGTATCTTTAAAGTGCAAGGAAAAAGGCATATGAAGTCTATTCCTATTTGGCATTTGAATTCTTCTTCAATTTCCTTTATAAACAGAGTATTTGTAAATAATGAAGCTTGGATTCAAATTGCAGAACTTATACTTGCATTACTACATAGTATGAATCGTGAGGTTCCATTACTGTTGAGCTTGAAAAAAGAGAACATATCAACGTCAAAAGTGGCACAAAGTGTATTTTGGTGGTAGGGCTATCTCTTCTAACAGCTAAGCTAAGACATTGTTAGAAGGGTATTAAAGCTTTCAATATAGCTCATAGCATTGTGTTTCTATCTCCCATGTGAGGAAAGTATTATGTAATAGTACGAGTAGTTCTGTCTATAGTCTCATGATAATGAAAGTCAAACATTCATAGCATGTTTGTTTTGGTTGTGAATTACTAGTTATTTAGCCTTGTTGCAGTATATTCTTGATCTTTTACAAGTATTTATTGATATCGTTGTGCAACAGAAAATGTTGTGTTTCTCCAACACAAATCCTTACAACTAGTGCTGTAGCAATATGTAATGCAGTATCTTGCTTTGAACCTTCACACATCATTATAATTTTTGAAGAACTTAGTTGTAATTCATGCCTCACAGAAGGCAATTGTGGCCAACAAATATCTTATGACTCACTTCAAAGATGCCGCAGCAAACCTGTAGGCTTTCTGCTAAAAGTTTGCCATAAGACATCGAGAGGCAAATTCTTTGTCTTTTATTGAGTTCGTGTTTTGTATTTATAGCATAATTTTCAGCAGTCTACTGCTCAATTCAAATGCAATATGTAGTGTCATTGGTTGCAATTAGTTACGTTGGTTAATTGCAAGGCTGTTCATACTGTTTGACTTCACTAGTCTGTTATTTGGTCCGATATTTATCAAATAATCAATTATTAGTTAATTTAGTTGAGGTCATGATTTAGATTAAATCTACCATAGGCGTGGTTTGACCTGCGGCATCTCTAGTACAGAGTTTTTTATGAGAGTACTCATTGCAAAGCCAATGTGAGAACACTGTTTTTTCGGCCAATGTAAAGTAGCATCAAAAAGAGCCATTTTGTTGAGTGTTGACATGTTAACAGCCAGGTTGTTTGCACTTCAACCAATGAAACAAGTTTTTTGACACTAACAGGGTAATAGGTTTATGTGACTACACCTGAAGAATCAAAGAAGTTGAACAATCGGATAATCAAAGCATTTAACTATGAACGGCTAATTGAAGAGTTTGACTTGTCCTGTTGAATTGACTAATTTACCTTGCCCTAATGCCCTGACAGAACACTAACATAGATGACTAATTACCGATACATAGGTCTTCATTGGACAGCCCTAGCCAATCGAGCAATAGTCACTTTATTCAAAGTACTAGTTGAGTATTTATACCATACTCTCATGCTTCAAAAAGATTCTGTACATAAATTGGTATATGAAAGGAAAGCACCTTTATATGGTTACTAGCAATTTCTATACCTCAATTCTCGTTACAGATTCAAGAGACACTGATGAAGAATGGGCAATTGTAGAATTGAACCCCAACAGGGGTGCATCTGGTATGACTACCATATACTTAGTATCTGTGATTCCAAATTTAGGCCTATGGAACTGTTGTAATTCCTAGATATTGTGACGCATAATTGTTTTAATTGCATTTGAATTGTCCTTCCAAGTCGTCTATAAAGACAGGTGCTCCAGTTGTCAAGGCTGTGGTGAAATCGTAGCATTTCTTCTTTTGTGGATACATAGTACAAATGCTTTCTTTTAGTAAAATTGGGCTTAGAGCATGAGAACACAATAGTGTTTTCCATTCTTATAGGTTAATTCCCGAGTACTTCTTGCAGGGTTAATATCATTAAAAATCAAACTAATCTCGTTTGCATATATTTTTAACCTGCCTCCACATTGTCTAGTTTTACACGTTGATGATGCTAACAAAACCTAACTCAAAAAACGAGGCTGCACTCTGCTACCAACAATGCATTTTTAAGTGCTACTTTTAATACTCCTCCTTATTTAAAATGCAGCTCAAATAGTCATCATTAATAGACGGGAAGTTCATTTAGCTGAACAGCTGTTGCTCTCCATGCTTTTCTATTCTGTGCTAATCGATAGATATAAATTTGTCACCTTTTCTGAATATATGTACGATAAAAGAAATTTTTCATTTAACAATGGTAGTAGGCAATCTTTCACTAGTTCCAGTTTTATTTAAAGCATAGTCATTGGTCTTTTTATCAGTCCACTTTATTCGTAATAAGCATCGATAACACCACAGCTCAAAGGAGTCAATTTTCTTTTTGTCAGTTGGCTTTAGAACCCAGCATTCCGATCCATAAGTAGCAATGGTAAAGGCCAAGGATTGTAAAATTCTTTTCTACGACGTAATTGAAATTATCTGTCTGTCGATACATTGATTAGTGAAGTCATTGCATTTTGTACAATAGCAATGCCTCTCTTGATTTCTGTAGGATCATCATAATTTTCAGTGATCAGTGCTCCAAGATAAACAAAGTTGTTCCTGCCTTGTAGACCTAGTCTGTTGACAAGTATGCTATCTTGTCCATTTTGCACACGAACTCTAATGGTCTTCATAACCTTGCTTTTACTTGTATTGAGGTATAGACCCGCATTGCTACTAGCTTCATGGACCCTATTTACTATATCCTGTAACTCTTCCATACTACCACCTAGTAACACAATATAATCTGAACACCTCAAATTTTTTATCATCTGTGTGCCAATCTTTACTGAACCTTTGAAGCCCTACAGGTCATTTCTGATAAATACTTCATAGTATATATTAAATAAATGTGGAAATGAGATGCATCCTTGTTGCACACCTTTTTCAATCCTAACGTTTACAGTTATTCCGTGTGGTGTTCTTACAGATGCACTTTTGTCAGTATATAGGATCTTGATGAGATCAACTATGTGACTAGAGAATCACATGTCAAGCATTCCTTTCCAGAGTAATTCATGTGACATCATATGAAATGCTTTTGTGTAGCCTACAAAGCATAAATATATATTTTTACCATATTCTCTATTCTTTTCTATTAACATCTTTAGATTTGGAATCTAATCCCAAGTGCGCATGCCAGATTGAAATCCCGCTTGCTCTTCGCTATTTTCCTCTTTTAATTAGTCGCATTCTACCAGCAATAATTTTCAGCAGAATTTTACTGCAATTGCTTATGAGTGCGAGTGTTCTGTTTTTATAGCACTGTAGAATGTCTCTTTCTTCTGAACCAGTATAAATACAGATGTACTCCAGTGGCATCTTTCCATTTTGTCTTTACCCAATTCCACATACAAAGTTTGAGAAAGTAATTGACATTTTTATCTCCACATTTTACTAGCTCTGCTGAAAATATCATCAAAATCTGGACTTTTATTATTAGCTTTTTGGTAGTTCATTGCTTTAGGCACTTGAGAATATAATGGTGGTAATTCCTCTTTATCATTCACTACAAATGTGTGTTTTGGGACAGCAATATTTGGATTTTCTTATAGAGATCTGTACAATGGTGAGCTCATCCTTCTTCCACTTCTTTCGCTTCAGCAAGAATCTTGCCATTTTCATCTTTAATTGTACCAATCGTTGGTTTGGATTCATTTGTTAAATTTTTAACACCTTGATAAAAGTCTTTAGTTTAATTTGTAATGGAATTATCTTCAATGAGCTTGTATTGCTCATTAATGTATGTAAGGGATGCTTCCGCAGCAGTCCTAATCCTTCGCCTTAGGTGCACAGTTGTCCACTATGCCTTTCTTTGTCCCCGCAGTTACTAACAATACCACCTAGGGTTAGCACGCATTAGGCATTTTTAGCGTGGTTTTTGAGCGGACATAACTTCGTTGTTAATTCGCTTCTTCGCAAAATAAACATTTCGCAAGGACATTATAAGATTTGTGTGTCGTACACTTACATCCTTGGCACTAGAAGCAAGTGGGACCAATATGTAAGTTCTCCATTAGTTTATTTTGCTTAGATATTTAGTTTACTCAATAAGTTTTTTGCATGCTATTTCTAGTCGTAAGCCTGCCTAAGATTGCTTACACATATCTATTGTCGCTCATTGCACTTCATACTCTATTAGTTGATGTTATTATGTAATGTTTTGTTGGTATTTAACTACCTTTATATTGAATTTTCCATTTATACGCTTATTAACTCGTTTTAAGGATATATAGCCCGAAATTCCAGTTTATTTGTTAAGAATATTATTGAGTTGTAGATAGCCTTTAAAGATTACAAATCCTTACCGATTTTATTTATTGATTACTTATACCATTAGGATTAATTAACTAATTAGGTAAAAGCTGTTATCTTTCAGTTTACGTATTTGATTGGTATGATTTCATCTTCAACCTCGCGCTAAATACCAGGCTAAATGCTTTACAATGTATATTTCTTTGTCTTGTCTCATCATTCGTTGGACTATTGCATTTTGTTTATTTTACTCTTTGACGTTACCGCTATCACTCAACTCTTTAGCTCTGAGTTGTCTCCATTCTTCTACATTGTTAATGGTTTCATTCGAGATCCATTAAAAGTTCTTTCTCTTCCTCTGGCAATATGTCCCTTTGCAGCGCTAAGTATGATATCCTTACCCTTTCCCATAGCGCATTTGGTGTTTTTTTATCATTTCATTGAAGCAAAGATTCAAAACAATTAGAAGTCTCAACTTCATAATCATCACTTATAGTTGTACAGTCAAATCTTAGCACTGTTGGTGGTTTCGTTAACTTCTTTAGTCTAAACTTTAGGTCAATTACAAGCAGCTGGTGATCACTATTACAATCAGACACTGGTCTTCTTTTCACGTTTTGTACACTGCCTTTCCATTTCTCATTGATCATAATGTAATCAATTTGATTGCATGTTTCTTGCCAGGTGATGCCCAGGTGTAGAGATGTCTTGGGTGATGTTTAAAAAGTGTATTTGCCACAGCTAGATTATTAACGCTATAAAACTCTAAAAGATTTGCACCTCTCTCGTTCTGGTCTCCTAGACCATATATACCACAGATATCAGAAGTGTTCCTTAGCTTTCCTATTTTGCATTGAAGTCTCCCATCACAATTGTAATATCTCAGGTTTGAGTGTTATCAATGGATTCTTGCAGCATACTATAGAAGTCCTCCATTTTCTCATCACTAGCTGTCACAGTCAGTGCATTATATTGACTTAAACCGATGTTGTATGGTTTAGCTCATATTCTCACTTGAAGTATTCTGTCAGATATGGGATTATACGTTCTTTCGTATTCACAGTGCCTGCTAACTGGGCAAGTTATCTCTGCCAATTTTCCAATTGGATTGTACTCACGCCAGACATAATATCATGAAAGCCATCCATGTGAATATATCATTTCAGTCTCTCATGACAATCCACTGTCCTGCTACCAACAGCTTCTCCGTAACCCTAACCCAGGGAGCTATAGGGCTAACCTTACTCAAGGGAACCCCAGGGTGCAGTTTACGGACAATACCCAGGACCGAGCTCATATAGTAAGATCTCTCTAAATGTCCTTATACTCTGTTACTTACAAAGTCCTTGTAAACATTAGCATTTAAACACAGGCTACAAGAGGAAGAAAAGCTATAAACACTATCTTGGGAGGAGGGTTCCATAACAATCACCCCCTGCAACTCATCTTTACCATGAGTGTCCAATGTTTTTTGCAGGATGTGTTCATTTTCTGTTTCCTCTGAGGTTTTGTGAATGAGTTAGCTAGTTGCTCATTTGTTGCTACATGTTCCACCCTCAGTGTCTCACTTCCAAACATGATTATCACAAAGCAATATTTAACATCAATATATTAAGACCTTTTGTGAAAGCTGGATTTTTCACTAACTGCATAGCAGTCATGTTATCCATATGCAAGGTAGGAATTTCCTTTTTATTTGCAATTTCTTTCAATAAATTATTTAACCATATCATTTCCTTTGCATTTTCACTTACAGCTACAAATTCTGCTTCAGTCCTTGAATGTGAAGCACACTTTTGTCTTTAACTCATCAACGAAATGGCTGTTCCATTGTGTAAGCGCACTACACCAGTATGTGACTTCCCTGTACTTTTATCTCCAGCAAAGTCTGCGTCATTATATCCTGCAAGACTACCACATGCTTTACCACTTTAGAATAACTTCATATCTTTTGTTTCTTTGAGATATCTCTTTCCCAGTTTCCAATGTCTTTTGGTTTGCTTTTCAAGTACTTGTGATACTAAACTTACTGCATATACAATATTAGGTCTAGTACACACAGCTAGATAATTCAGGCTGCCAACAGCTTCACGGTATGTCTCTTTTGTGAGAAGATCACTCTCATCAATTTTTTAAGACAGTTATTTATCAAACTAGCAAAGGACTTTCAGCACAGGACTTTCCATCAGTAAAATTGTTAGATTATGCATATGACCAAGAACCTGGATTAAAACCTGATATGTCTATGCAGATGAGAGATTCCAAATGAGAGAGTCCACATTTTTACATTTGGCCGTTAGCAATTTGCAGAGGAGCCACACACGATTTGTCCCACTTGGAATATAGCGTTGCAAACTCCGAATTGGTGTATACTAGATGAAATTCAAACTGTACATGAGATCATTTTCCATGTGATCTCCATATTAGAACCACATTAATGAGTTCCTTAGAATATATCTTTTTCCTACTAAATTGCTAGCATGGAAATATTATGTGGACAAATTACTGCAATAAATTGAAGTTTCAAATCAAACCTGACCTCTACATCTCTCTCGCTTTCTTTCCTATGGACATATTGAAAACGAAACAATAGCATGAAAAAATTAACCATTTCCAAACTCATTTAACCAGCATAACTTAGATATTTCTATTTTCGCCATAGTGCTGTGAAAGGAGATGCTCTCATGTGCCTTAAGATGTCACTTTTTTATGAAAACTTGACTTGTTCTTTAAGTTTAACTCGGTAGTGGGTTTTAGAGTGCTATGTAGCTTTGCAGTTGAACATAAGTTTTATATCTCTTAATAGTGATAATAATATGTAATATGACGATTATTGGCTGCAGGAAACTGATTTGCTTTTGTTAGGAATCAGGGAAAAGATCTTTGGGACCCATTTTTAGATTTACTTGGTTACCAATTAAGAAGGTGCTAATGGGTCTAACTTCACCAGACATAGCCACCAAGCTGATTTCCAGCTTTTTGAAGGCCATCCAGCTGTGCCTTACCTAGGAGGCCTCATCATACCTATTCGGAGAATATTTGGAATTTCCAACTACTTTAAAAGATTGGCAAGTAGGTGCTCATGTTAAAGGGTCCCCAGCACAAAAAACGCTTTCATGCTTTTCATTAAATTGATAGATAGTGGTGAGTTTTAATGGCTGTGAAGGCTTTTTTGAAATTTTCATTTTTCTACATAGTATAAGTTTTCAGAGTTGACATGCTCCAGAAAGTAAGTATTTTCTTGGGAGAAAGTACATTGTGACATAGATACATACTATTATTCCCAGGTCATACATTTCTCAGACTATCGCTTTTTTCATTACTCAGATTTCCGACTCTCTTGCATTAAATTTTCATAACGTCTCTTCCGATTTGGAGTGGAACTTCAATATTCAAAATGGCATTAAGTTGTTCTGTAGTCAGCTTTAGCAACACTGTATTGCCAAGGCAAGTAACACTGCTTGCGCGTGATGGTGTTAAAACGAAAGCTAACGGAAAATATTTGTGGCATTCACCGGGTACTACCAAAAAGTCAGTCAAACGATAATTCATCTCAAGTACCTTTATGACATTCCTTATAACTTTAAAATAGTATGAGTCATGAAAAAACTAATTTCAAATTATAATCAGGAGGTGTTACTACATCTTTCTGATGCATAATGTTTTTAGTTTAAGGGGTTCTTTATATAAAATTGCACTCTGGTTTAGATTTTCCATAGCAAATTGATCAGAAATAAAATAGGAAGTGTATTTACGTAGCTAAAAGCAACCTAAAATTAATCAAATGGGAGTAAAAGGGAAGAATGAGAGAGCGCTATAAGCAAATCCACCAAACCTAGATTACTTGGAAAGAAAGTGTTTTATCACTAATTATCACCTTCTGCTTCTGGGCATTTAATTTTTTTCCCAAACTAAATTATATTCAGAACAGAGAACAAATAAGCATTTGTAACTCCTCCTGCCTCCAAATTCCCATTGCTGGACTCTCAAGAATATGTTGAGGACCAAAAAATGCTCATTGGCATAGAAATTTACAAATATATTTAGATTGATCTTAAATTATATAAGTATCAAATTATTCTAACAACTTCTTGAAACACTGAGCTATAACAACATGTGTTTTGACAATGAGTAAACGCTACATCATTGCTGGTAAATGAAAAGTGCTATATGAATGACATAAGTTGGAAAACCTGGAAGTTCTAGAGGTGTAAAAACACCCAGGTCCATTTAGTAGCATTGTTTGGTTCAAAACATACGTGGATTTTGAAAACGATCAGACGTAGAGAGAGATTCGGTTCCACAAACAAGCTCGACTGCAGTGAAGAGTAATGCAGCTAATCAGAAAGGATTTCGTTGTTGTTCCAATATGAAGAGGAGATTCATTTGCCAAAACATAACCAAATGTCATACTTCGTATTCTCTTGAGATCCCCGATAGCTTTCCCCCTACATAATGGTTTAATGTAAGGTACCCCTCTCTAAGGAGAAGTTGACAGAATTTTAGTATAGCCTTTGCCTTCCGTATTGAATTTTTGTTAATATGCCATCTAGGGTATTTTTGCATATCATGCTCCAAATGACATGGTTTTTTGAAGTTTTGTCATCTTGCATTGTATTAAATGCTGTAAAAAATTAAAAGATTCTAGGTGCTGGAAAACAAAGCTGCTTTAACAATTTTGTTCAATCGAATTTCATTTCTGTTTGATTCATATTCCTACAACGGACATTGTAATATCATTCTAGATGTAGCAATCTCTGCCAACTTGTCAACAGAACAAGAGAATTTTGTGAAGATTGTCAAAATCGTTTTGGATATAGTTCCAAAATATTTACGAAAATTGTTCAAAAGACAATGGGATAAAAAGTATCCAGAGGAGGGATGGTGCAGTGGCAAAGAGAGTGAGATGCTGTACAGTAAATTACCGGAAAAAGTTAAAAACCATAAAAGAAGAACAGACGAAATAGAAAGATTGAGAAATGGAAATGACCAGACTTGGGATACTACAACATTAGTGTTTGCTCTACTAGAAACCGGCCTTGAGCTGGTTGAACCTGTTCGACCAAAGAATGATTGGAGCCCTCCATTAAGAATAAGTGAACAAATATTTACCCTCAGGAAGATAAGGAATGATACCTTTGCCCATGTAGAAAAAATGTCATGCCCATCTGATCAATTTCACGACATTATATCAAACATCAAAAGTTCAGGAGAGAGCATATTTATTGAAAATGCTATGAATGAAATTGATAACATTGCACATTCACCCATACAAACTGAAGCTATTGGTCAATTGAATCAGAAATGGGAAATCGAGAAGACTCGGAATAAAAAATTGGAGCAGTACCTAGCAGGTAAGTTAAACTTTCTGATAGCACAAGTTTACATCTAGGAACATCACCGGTCCTCCTTATCCTGGCATTCATTTGTGTAAGATGGAGCAGAAATGACATACTGCATGTTAGTAATATCCACAAGCACATTTTAAATTTAGTACAAGAAACAAGAAATGTTGGTACTACAGACCTCTACTACAGCATGAAAAAGCGGCAATATTCTTTTCACATACTGAACGCTTTTTTTCGTCCGACACTTACTAGACTATGAAAACGTTGGATACTGACCTAAACGTCAACCAAAATATACTTGCAGATGCGGTTACATGTGATAGGATGTGTCTAATTTGCCCCAATTGTGACCAGTTAGGAGCTATTAACCATTATGTACTTGAAGAGTCCCAATGAGAAAACAAACTCTTGCTGTTTACACAACACTATGTTTGAGTCTTGATGTAAACAGATTCCAAAACACTTTAATAAAAAGAAGATCTTGCTTGCCCAATGATCCGGTAATTGTTGTCTTTATATGTTTTGGCGCATTCTGAATTTGCAATTAGGTGTTATCCTCTGGCCGCCTTACAACTAATTTTAGACTTGTTGTTTTTGCATATACGAGGTGGCTGTTCTCTTGCGGTATAATTTTTCTTCATAATGCTCGTGGGGACATGTTGCTTTATTCTGTCTGCTAGTCTCTGCGTTGTGGGTCCTACATACCGAGCTTCACATCGGCACGAAAATTCATCAACAACACAACTTTTTTCAGTGGTAGGAACTCAGTCTGTTTTAGCAGATGGTAGCATAACCCTAGTGTTGTAAACCACATGGGTTCTTCACAACATAGAAACAAAATGCAATTGTTTTACTAATTTGATTTTCAAACTTTGATGAACTATTACCAATCCAGGGCTTTTTTTGGTATACCGGGAACTTCTCTGGAACAAAAGTTTTTCCTGCTGCAAAGTTGGCTAATTTTTGGTTGATGCAAGAAAGTAGAACATCTGCTGGATATCCGTTTTTGATGAGCAGTTGCTTTATTTTGTCGAGCTCTGGGCCTAATTTAGCTTTAAACGAATCATAAGTGCCCTGTGACTAAACTGTTAATAAGGATAATCTTCCTGTTCTTTGGGCTAAAGGAATTCCAACGGATGTATTGCCCAGTAAACATTGGTTTCCTGTAAATGCTGGTAAGAAATCCAGTGCCCTCTATCTCTACCAAAACATCTAGAAAATTTAAGGAGATGTTATGGTCCATATCTAATGTGAATTTTCGAGTTGGATGTAGCAAGTTCAGTTTTTCTTGAAAATGGTCACAATCCAGGCCAGAACCAAAGATGACAAAATTATTGTCCACGTATCAAAAATAGACTCCTAGAAAAAGGCCTTTAATTATGTCAAAAGAATTTTTCTGCTTGTTTGTGCTTTAGTAAAGTTCTGTAGTACCAATAGACTCTGAAATTTCGGCGGAGGTACTCAAAGAAGCAGATCAGAGGTCTGAACGACATAGTATTAATGTAATAGAGGGGAGAAGCCCGTGCAATACACTTCAAATGCGTTCTCTTTGTGAAAGTGCATAACTTTGTGTTACTTGTGCCTGTACTCTCTCTTGTAACCAAGCATGATTTTTATTTCATGACTGTTTATGTTATGGAATGATTTTCATACTACTACGGTAGAATGCTCTTTTCAGACATCGATCGTCGTGTAGGCAACCTGGAAGATAACTTTGAAGCTTTAAAGAAAGGTATTTATCAGTTTATTTCTAGTTTCTGTGAGATTGCTCTGCTTTAATTGCTGTTTTGTGGTATCTTCTGTACATTTTGATTGAATTGCAGAGTCTTGTTTCATACGGAAAAACTGTTTAGAATATAATGTTGCATGTCATTTGGTTATAAACTATTTGTACTCTCTGCCATTCTTGCACTGATTTCTTTGTACTTCCCTTTGAGATAATTATTGTTGCTCACAATATGGTATTAATGAGTTACCATCGATCAAAAGTTCCGCCTCTCTCAAAGATGTTGCTATTCATACTCCTATTTAGAAGCCCCTTGAGGATCTGTTTCCTGTATTCCCAAGAAAAGTTTTCAAAATCTCCCTTAATCTCAAACATTTGTTGACTGCCCACTTAACAGAAAAGTCGAATTGCTCCCCAGAATATACTTTGATTCTAAGTTCCCTAGAAAATCAAATAATTCTACAGTATGTCGATTAGTGGACGTCGGCAAAAGTTAAGAACCCAAAATCTCCATGAGACCAAACTGTTAAAAACTGAAATAGCATTGTGAATCAGTGCAAAAGTAAGGCGGAAGGCTTGACTCAAGAATATTAATGTTCACGTTAATGCTACAATCTGAGACTTGACGACAAGAGAGATATATAGACCTTTTAACTTTTCTCTTATAAAACAAGCATATAGTCATACTTCATCATAGAACTATAGAGAATGTTTAATGAGTCCTTTCTTGGGTTATACAATGAAGTAATAGGCTATTAATAAGAACATGTAGTACAAACAGCAATAGGAAATATCAGGAGACTGGATGTGATAAAACAGAATAAAGTTACCTGGCAAGATAGTAAAGCACAGTTTTGGCAATAGAAAATAGGACGGGGTACAAATATAAGTAAAACAAAGAAATACCAATTATAAATCTAATGCTATGCATTGGTTAACTGGAAATTGAGGGTAGGCTTGAGTCTGCTGATATGCAAAGCTTTATTTCTTTTAAGTTGATAACTGCTTTTAGTGGCGTCTAATATGGTGAAGCAGTTTCTAACTTAAAAGTTTAGAAAAATGCATCTTTGGGACCCACCTTATGAAGGCCTAAGGGAAACCCACCTCATTGTACCCTATGGCAGCTGTTGGATTTTAACACCTTAACCATGTATCTTACATGGAAAACTATTCTTTTATCGTTGAAGACAAATATCATCTCATGATAACTGCATTTTCATCTTACATTTGGTACAAAAATTCATTTCTCGAAGAATGGAAACAGCAACAGTAGTTTTGAAATCATGATCACCTTAAAACCTAAGATTCTTTTGATGGACTGAGATGCTTTTCATGGTTTACAAAGAAAAAAATTTCACTCCAGTGCTACCAAACCATTTAAATTTTAGAATGCTACATTCAAGTAGAGTTTAGAGCTCTGTAGCTTATATGCGCCATAGTAGCACTTTTCATTTATTTGTTCCAATTTGAGGATTAACCAAACTCTGTTCAATGCAATGGATGTTTTTGCAAATATATATTAGCATGAAAAAATTTGTATGAAAAATTCAATATGTAGATTTGGTGATTGATTTCAAACTTTGTCCAGAAATAAATTGGGTGAGTGTGCTGTATCCCATGGTATTGCACTCTACTGCATAAATCAACTAGGCAAAATTCAACAATGACCATATAAGGCAAGTAGATCCCAGATTCTTAGAGTGTAGAAGATTTTAATGTTATTTTTATACTACTCAATTGGTCTCGACAATTCGCTTCAAATGAGACTTCAACATCCTGCTTAGTCCAATCTGTCCTAGTGCAAGCCTAAATATCCACTAAGCCATTGTTTGGCCCACTGTGCCTTCTCGTTTTAGCTGCATTTTACTTTAGCCTTTCTGAAGTTGAAAATTGCTACTCTATCAGTTGTGTGTTTGTTATTCTCTGTTCTACTGCAAGGAGGTAGTTTCCCAAAGAAATTAACTCTAAAAGATCTAGACCTTTAAAACTTTCATAGTTGCTACACTGGCTTTCATTAAGCATTTTATCACCAACAGCAAAATTAGCGGAAAACATTTCAGTTGACATAAAAATGTTCATTAGAGCTATATGTGCCAATTTTTATGCACTGGCTTTGGTGGGAAGAGATATCACGTCACCTCTCGGCAAATCTGGAAGCTATACAAGCTGAATTCTTTTGCAACGCTTAAAGTACAATTCCAATACAGAAATTGTCTAAGAGGAGCAACATGTTCAAGGAATGGAAATTGCCGTAGAATACTTAAATGACAGTGGATTTTCATATCCCATATGGGATGGTAAATGAGTTTTCGTCATTTTGCTTCCTTGAGTATATATACTCGCCTTGCTTCTGGTGGTACTGTTGAGAAAAAAGCAAAATGTGGACATCCAATAAAAATCAATGCAAGGAGAGATTGAGCAGTTTGCCGCACTGCATAAATTAAATGTTTTAGCTTTGATAGGAATTGCATAATAAGTTGACCAATGCAATGAGTAAAATATTGCAAAGAGCAGCGATGTCTAGCAAGATGTTGCTTTTCCTTTGGCAGGTGCAGAAACTCTATATAATCTACCTAGTGTCGTTATGGGGATACAAATGCACAATAGCACTAGGGAGCATGAAGAATTTCTTCTGAAGCTAATAATAAGAAATTGTGGCAATAAAAATTATTGTGGCTAAATTAGGAAGAAACAGTGTCTGTGATACAGTGGAGTATTTGCGTAATTGCTTAGACAGACCGTTCTATGTAGTGATGCCTTGCCTCAAAGATGTTATCTGACAGCACAAATCTAGATAGCCAAGAAAGATCTTTAGTTTTCAAACAAGACAACGCATCTCGTCACCAAGCCTTGTTGGCTTGCAATTTGTTCAAACAGGAAAACATCAATCTTTTCCACTTGCCAGCAGAAAGCCCTAATCTTAATACAATTGATAACATATTGGTATTTACCAAAAGTCAGCAATGTTTTATGAAGTTTCTTTTATAACAAAAGAGGATTCATTCAACGTTTGTCTGAAATAATGCTGAAGTTCCATAAGATTTCTTCCATGAATTTTAAGCTTTCTTTTCAGAAATACATAGTGCTGCCTAATAATTTATGGCCACCAGTCAAAATAGTGAGAGAAAACTTCCTCTCCTTAATTTAGTTGAGACATGGTTAAATTTTTATAAATCTGCAAATTGTAATTCTGTTGTTGGTTGTCTGTGAATTGTAATTTTCATCCAATTTCCAGGTCCATTGTTTTGAGTTACAGTTAGTGATTGAATAATAGTTTTCGAATTTGCGTCTATTCTTATTATTGTTTTGGAGCTATAAATGAGGTCAATTATAGAAATGGCTTGTACTCTAGATTTCCTGACTTTCAGTCATATTTTCATGTATATTTATGTCCATACAGTCGTTGGCTTTGAATAACTGAACCATTAAGGAAATTGGAATTACCATTAAGAATGTGACTGATCAAATTGTGCTCACTATTTTGTTCTTGTTGTAATCCTCGGAGATTCTGCCAACATTCATGACATTAATTTGTTGTATGGAGACTTTGTGTTAGCAATAACGTACAGGTAAGGGCTAAATTGATCAAATTTGCTAATTTGAGCGTACCCATAGTCAGGAATGGCATTTTTCCAAATATTTTATATAAAAAGTTTCTATAGTTGCAAGAGACAAAGTCTGTTGATATTAGTTTACCTGTAAATGTTGATTTTAGGTGCAATTTAGTTATCCATTTGCGATATATTCCTCTTTAAGACCTCGAGCCAGCTAAGCAGTGAAAGATCTATTTATGTGCATTATATGGCATTATGTATTAGGATTTATCAATTCAATGTCTTGCTCCAAGTTTTGTGTGATTTCATTAAAACTGATCACATGATAATATATCAACTGATTAGTAAATCATACATAATGAAATGCATTCGTTTTCAGATGTTCGTAAAATTCAAAGTGAATTGGAAGGACAGCCAACACCGAGTATGTCTTCCATCCTCCATTTTGCAATTTATTTCCTTTTGTAATGAAATTTTGCTTTAATGGAGAAATAAACATTAGTTTTTTTATGGATTCCCTCATTCCTTTATTCCTTCATTCCATCCTTCTTTCATTTATTCTTTTATTCATTTATTCATTCATTCATTCATTTTATTCATTCACATTACATATTTGAGGAGGGTTGCTCTTCAGCTTGACTGATTTATAAAGCTGATGCAAAGGGACTGCGAAATGCAGAATAGATGTAATCATTATGTTTAAATTACAGTAGAACCCTCCTTACGATCGAAAAACTGCCGTGCATGGTCTTATAAAAAAGTCTCGTTGATCTGGCCTCCTGTTAAAACGGGCACATTTTTCATTCCTGAGCAGTGCAATCTATTTTGCAATTCCACCCCGATACTGCTCCCACTTGCATTTGGTAGAATGTTACTAAAGTCAAGATCAGCTAATTCATTTCACATGGGAATTTTTCTGTATAAATCCTCACAGCTTCTCATCTTATTTGCGGGTGTATCTCACAGACCGATATGTCCCAGTAACCAGCATGCTTTTCAGAAGCTTTAATACTCCTCTTGTACCATAAATTTTCGACAGCAGAGTACTTCTATCCTGTAGCAAAAATCTTGATTTACTGCTTTCTCTAGATTCCATACATCGGCTGTGCAGCCTATTTTGGTTGACAGTGATAGGTAAAACCAGACCCGTGCCTTCTGCTGTCTATTCCAAATAGTGTTCTATTTCGTTTAGTTTGTGAACTGGTAATTTAGAATAATTTTATAGTTTTATCTACATTTTAAAATTTCTATGGAAGACAGAAGGTGCTTAGGAATTTATTTTTTCACTTATACCCAGTGGTGATTTCTACAAATTTTAAAAAAAGGGGCTCTACGTACAACCACACCCATAGTTTGGGTGTGGCCCAGCTACAACCACGCCCATATTTCCAATGATGGAAACATAATAACTTAGTTTAACACTGATATAGTATAGTCAACAATAAGAAATGCCTCAATAACCATATAGCAGTGCACAGTTGATCATAGCACTTTGGAAGCAAGGCCAATAAACTCTGAAAAGCCAAGTCAATGCAAGAGTTTTAGGAGGGGCTGAGTCCCCCCCAACATGAGCAAAACTTTTAACAAGTGGGGCTCCGCCCCCCTGAGCCCCCCCTAGAAATCACCCCTGCTTATACCCCTTTATAACCATGACTGTATAAAGGTGTTACACTATAATAGCATATTAAAGAAGAAATTCCAAAGCATAATTTTAATTCACCTAATATAAAATATAATGAAAAGTTTTTGTTAGCTTAATTGTGACATGAAAGAAAAATAGAAGTATGGATCACAACTGTTTATAGTTGAATCAATGCGAAACTATACAACATCTAGGAGGTAGACAGTGAGAAGTTAAATATTGCAGGTGGCAGTTATTGGGGTCGTATCTCATTTTGATATTCGAAACATATAGAACCAATTCTTGATATAGCTATTGCTGCAGATCAATTCATAAAATACATTTGTGTTTGTATTTCATGTATACGACTGTTCGTATTGACATTTATTCAACTGCTGCTACCTGGTGGTCCTTACCTGCAACCATTTTGGCTGCAGCCTGCAACAGGTCTGCTAGTATTCATAGCACACCTAACCGGAACTTTGCAAAACCAGCTGGCAGCCCCATTTGTTGCAATAATTCTTCCTTGCTACAGTGTAAAAAGAAAGTCTACTAACAGTGCTTTCATTAACCTAAACTGTACCTTACATTGCTAACTGGTAGCCCTAATGTTGCAGACATTCTTCTGCAGTGTGAAAGGGGTCTGCTAGCATGTATTGACTAACATGAATAAGTAGTGAGGCAAAATTAGGTACAAATAAAATAAAAATGCCACCCTAATGATGGCCATGATTGCCAAAGTATCACCCAAGACTACAGCATGCAATAGGGGGAACTGTAAGTTAGAGGAAGTGCAGGCACATTGAGAGGATATAGTGGTGTGGTCTTACTGAACTAGCATGGTAAACCTACCATCCTATAGTCAAAAAAACAATGGATCTAAACTACGAGGACATCAGGGTTTAAAGGGAGACTAGGATAGAACTCCCAAACTTGTGCAAGTACTTAAGCAACAAATGCAGGAGTGCAAAAGGTTACTCTTCAACTAGTAGGCATTTTATTCCCAAACTGTATCTGACCATGTTCCTCTCAAATATATGGGTAAGACTTATCTGTCCAGCCCAACAAAGACAACAACATATATGTCTAGATTATAACGTCTAATTAATGACCTCAAGTAAGACCATGCTAATAACTTGTACTTGGATGACCATTGATATAGCAAATAATCAGTAAACTTTCACTGCTCTTATAAAGACATAAACAGCTCCTAAGCATGATCTGGAATAGAAAATAAATGAGCCTTTCAAGATTTGCGAGTCATGAGACTAGTTTTCCATTTAGATCTAATTATCAGTCACCACTAATGATGGGTGGAGGTGTGGCAAATGCCAACAGCATGGATAAAATGAGTGTGTTCTGATTCTAACGAAGCACAACAACAATTTGGGCTAGAGACAATGGGATCTACACGATAGATATAGTTGTATGCTCTTTGATGCCGAAGTTTGTAGTTGAGGAACGCTAAGGTGATTATACCATTGGATGTGATCATTACCAAGCAGCCATGATTCAAATGTATGAATTAGGAACAGAGGGGCTCCAGTTGCAGAACAATGTGGCCATATAAAAAATAGCCTGTACTGGGCATTGAATCCTCCTTCAGGGAAAAAAGCAACACTTTATCATAATATATGAGAGTATTTACATAACAGGGTAACACATTTGATGAATAGTGGGGCTGAGAGTCAAAAGGGAGGACAATTGACTGCTGACATATTTTGCTATGGTAACCTCCTATAACTATTATTGGGCCAAAACTGACAATTTAATCAACTGAACTAGTACTCACCTGTCATATATCAGGTGCATCTTGGGACAGGTGATACTGAGATGATAAAACAACAAGTAGGATTTCCAAATTGCTATGCCATGATCTAGCTTGTGTGCTGAAAGCAACCTCTGCCATTGCCCATAGATTACTAGCTACATAAAAGGACAAAATCAAATGCCCAACAAAAGTTATTGTTTTGAATGAGATTTCAACAAACAACTCTAATTTCAATGGGGTCTGATCCAGGTGAACAATTTAGGAAGCTGTACCTGGACAGAAAAACTAAACTGGTTGTTAATTCACCATCCGCTGTGCTTTCAGTGCGAGTCACTTCAGTTCACATCTGATGCTCAGTTGATGTTCACTGTTTACCAGACATGTGACATTGACACAGTATTCACTGCAGCAACTTTGGTAACAGAATAATGATAATGAAACTGCCTCTTCAACAAAATTGAATTGTAACTAGCAATTTGATGCAATATATACTGTAGGATAGGCAGAGAATATTTTTGTATCAATACAAGTTAATAACTTGGCAATCCACAATCTCTGACCTACTGTTCGCTGTTCTTTTCTTTTTTGACATGATCCTACTCCTTTGACTTGCATGCATAAACATAATGTTTTAAAAGTTCCAAATGTGACTGGTCAAACAGCAACTTTGAGACAGGACTAATGACGAAAGAAGCGACAAACAAACTGCGGTTAAACCTGTATGAAGCTATAATCTGGAGATATCACATTATGTGCTTAAAGAAAATTTAGTCCCGTATATTTTTGTACGTAGGGGAAGTGCCTGTTAGAGAGAACACTTATGCTGAGTCATTGGCATGTGAGGTAGGGTGGCCATTTCCTTGCCACCTTTATTTCCCCAGTGTTACCACCAGGTACCCATTCGCTGCTGGGTGAACAGTGAGTGAGCATTCAGTCAAGGCATCGAGTTGGGCTGGAACCGCAGACCTTCCACACAGGAGGCATGCGCTCTAACCACTATGCTACCTCCTCACTCATATTAAGTGCTTAGGTCAAATCAAACATGAGCCCATATTCGATTTTTCAATAGGAGTCATTCCATATCAAATCATCCAGACCATGACGCCCTTAATCTCAGAATGTCTTCAAATTTATACCAGTTTAGGTGTTTTTGAGATATGATAAACATGAACGTTTGAACGTCTCATTCGTTACCTTTTTCAAATTAATGGCATCTTTAAGTTTCACTCAAATCACCACTACAAGCCAGAACCCGCCATTTTGAAAGTACATTTTTGTCCAAAGTTTTCTACCTAGACGATATTTTCATTTAAAAAGATACACAGATATGCATTTTGCATTGATGTATTTAGAAGTTAACTATATAACTCCTGAAAGTTAATCAATTTTACGATATTCAATGGTTATTGTCACTTCTGTCCAGAGACAAATGTGGGGCTCAAATCCATGTGGCCGGATAGCTATGGCAAAATTCCATCTTCCTCATGTTTCATACAAGTAATCCCACATGTAAACGAAAAATGCTCTTATCTAGATTGCTCATAACATGATCACAAATGATATGTTGATTCCCTGTGAACATTGTTTACCAGAACTGTTTGTGTTATGGACTACCTGTGGACACTGTGCATTGTTTATATTACAAAGGATTTTTGAATAGTTGTTTTTAATATGGACTAGCGAAATGTCAGATAGAGCCTAAGCCAAGGTAATTTACATCGAATCTTGTCAATCTAGAATTATTTCCTATATCATTACAATCTATCCGACATTTCGAAGATTTCCTAATAATATGGAAAAATTCTGGCGGCCAGATCGCTTCAACGCACTACCAAACGCTACAGGTGCAGACAAGGCACGTGGCTTCATTGGAAGCGCACGCTCTCAAGGTTTCTTCATTCCATTTCTGCTGAGTATGAAAGTCTGAGTAAATTCGACTTACTGGTAAATCATGTAAGTCCTACAATTTATGAATTTATTTCTGAATGTGAGGACTATGCTGAAGCAATGGACATGCTGGAAAAACTATACATTTTACCCAAAAATGAGATATTTGCCAGACATCCCTTAGCTACAAGACGAGAACAACCTGGCGAATCACTAAGTGAGTACCTTAATATTCTAAAACTTCTTGTAAAAGAGTGTACTTTTAAGGCAGTTACTGCAACTGAATACCAAGAAGAAATGATTAGAGATGCTTTCATAAATGGTTTATAGTCACAGTGTATACGACAACGGCTTCTAGAGAATATAACACTTGACCTTGAAGCGGCATATACACAAGCTAGGTCACTTGAAATTGCGGAGAAAAGTTCTCATACTTATAACAGTTCGTTGCCTATAAATTCTTTGAGTACAGAAAATGAAGAATGTAATGTAAATGTTGCTCTGAAGCCCAAGGGGTCGTGTTACTTTTGTGGAGGGGCCCGGCATAACAGACAGCAATGCCCTGCAGGAGATGCTATTTGCAATGATTGTGGCAAAATCAGACACTGCAAAAGTTTGTAAGTCCAGAAGCAAATCTAATAAGTTCTTCTGCATCTCTATCAGCCGTTAATAGCACCTCATCAATTCCAACTGTCGCTGGGTCTCCGCAGAGGCTCCAAACAGCTGTGATACCTCTAATTATTCGAGGAAGAAAGCTAGATGCTCTGATAGACACTGGAAGTTCTGATAGTTTCATCTGTAAAGATAAAGTAAAAGCACTAGATCTTGAAACAATGCCTTCAAATTCTACTGTTTCTATGGCTCAGTCCTCACTCAAAGCCAGAATACTTGGATATTTAACTATCGACACAAGCATAAATGAACATGACTATCGAAATCGGAAATTAGCTGTTTTGGATAAACTTTGTACGGACGTTATAATAGGGCAGGATATACTAAGACAACATGAGTCCTTCGATTTGTATTTGGTGGGAATAGAGCCACCCTCACTATTTGTGGCTCAACAACTGTCTTAGTGAAACCACCAGCCCTGTTTGCAAACCTGAAGTCAGATTGTAAGCCAGTGGCAATTAAGTCTCGTCGATACAGTAAAGCTGATCGGGATTTTGTAGAGATTGAAATACAGAGATTACTCAAAGAAGATATCATAGAGCCCAGTTCATCACCTTCGCGTGCACAAGTGGTAGTAACAACAAATGAAAGGCACAAGAATAGGATGGTAATTGATCACTCCCAAACTATTAACCGTTTCACAAATCTTGATGCTTATTCTTTACCACGCATTGATGAGCAGATAAATGAAATTGCTAAAAACAGAGTATTCAGTGCAATCGATTTGAAAGATGCCTATTACCAAATTCCTTTAAGAAATGAAGAAAAATGTTTCACTACTTTTGAAGCTGCAGGTAAACTGTATCAATATAAAAGGATCCCTTTTGGTGTTACAAATGGAGTGGCAGGTTTCCAAAGAATTATGGATGAATTTATCAGTAATAATAAGCTACATGGCATATATGCATCTTTAGATAACTTGACTGTATGCGGAAGAGATCAAGACGAGCATGATGCAAATCTTTCAAGGTTTCTTGATGCTGCAAAGAAGCACAATCTAAAGTTCAATGATCAAAAATGCACATATTCTAATACTTCAATAAAGCTACTCGGCTACGAAGTAAATAACGGTGAGATCAGACCTGATCCAGATCGCCTTCAACCACTGCGTGACATTCCTGTACCACAAAATCTCTCAGCACAAAAGAAAGTCATGGGGTTATTTGCTTACTACTCTAAATGGATAAGAGGTTTCTCAGGGAAAATTAAGCCTCTTGCCAGTAATACAAGTTTTCCAATGCCCCAGTCTGCCTTGAATGCATTTCAGCAGCTTAAAAAAGAAATTGAGGAATGTGTGGTTTGTGCTATTGATGAAAGCCTACCTTTCACGATTGAAACTGATGCATCAGAGTTAGCTATTGCTGCAACTCTGAACCAAGGGGGATGACCAGTTGCATTCTTCTCTCGCAGCCTCCAGAAGAGTGAGCTGCATCATCACCCCGTTGATAAAGAAGCATATGCAATTGTTGAGGCTTTAAGACATTGGGAACATTATTTACTGGGCAAGCATTTTACACTAATCACTGATCAAAAATCAGTTAGTTTCATGTTTGATGGGAAATGCGCAGGAAAGATCAAAAATGATAAAATCCAAAGATGGAGAATTGAATTAGCAAGCTACAACTTTGATATACTGTATAGACCAGGCAAAGAGAATGTACCAGCCGATTCCTTAACTAGAATGTATTGTCCTGCGATCACTTATGATGAACTTAAGCAACTGCATTTTTCACTATGTCATCCAGGAATCACAAGAATGACTCATTTTTTGAAGACGAAAAACATACCTGCTACAACAGAGGAAATACGAAATACGACTGCTTCTTGCAAAGACTGTGCTGAATGCAAACCTCAGTTTCATAGGCCACAAGGATCCACTCTAATTAAGCAACACAGCCTTTCGAGCGACTAAATCTGGATTTCCAGGAACCACTGCCATCTGTTAGCCAAAACAAGTATTTTCTAAAAATCATAGATGAATACTCAAGATTCCCTTTTGCTATACCATGTAAAGGTATTGAAGCTCAAAACGTCATTAATTCTCTCTGTTCACTTTTTGCTGTATTTGGCTTACCTAGCTATATTCATTCAGAGGGAGTTGCTTTATGTCAAACGAATTGAAAAGCTGGCTACAAAGTAAAATCATTGCAACAAGTAAAACCACACCATACAATCCTATGGGGAATGGACAATGTGAAAAATATAATGGAGTTATCTGGAAAGCCATTACTCTAGCCTGCAGATCGCAAGGTTTGGAAATAAAACATTGGGAAAGTGTATTGCCTGATGCGTTACACTCAATTCGATCATTACTTTGTAAAACAACAAATGAGACACCACATGAGAGGGTGTTTTCATTTGCTCGGAAATCATGTTTCGGAGAATCTAGTCCAAGCTGAGTGAGCACTCCAGGTCCAGTGCTTCTAAGACGTCACAATCGTCAGTCAAAATTTAATCCATATTTTGAAGAAGTGGAACTATTAGAAGGCAAATCCACCATATGCTCATATTCGACATCATAATGGTCGAGAAACCACTATCTCTTTACGTGATCTTGCACCATGTGCTGAGCCAATTGTAAAGCATTCTATAGAGACTAGACAATCGGTTCCTCAAGTTCAGCAGCTAGTAAAAGTGAATCAAGCAGAGAACTCCTCCTGTGATGAGCGTATTAAAAATGATGGAACAGCAAAAAATAATGAGTATTTAGAGCAGAATACAATGCCTTTGCGAAGATCAACTCGAGAAAAGAAAGCACCTGATAGATACTCAGATCAATGACTTAATTTGAAAGACTAAGAGTCTTCTTAGACAGTTGAGTTGGATTCTATCAAAGGAGGGAAGAATGATATGTTGATTCCGTGTGAACATTGTTTACCAGAACTGTTTGTATTATGGACTACCTGTGGACACTGTGCATTTTTATATTACAAAGGAGTTTTGAATAGTTGTTTTTAATATGGACAAGAGAAATGTCAGATAGAGCCTAAGTCAAGGTAAATTACATCGAATCTTTTCAATCTAGAATTGTTTTCTATGTCATTTTCTATATCATTTTTAGGAAGACTTCTCACAATCTCATTGGCTTTTGAAAAAGAATGACATCATTTTCGTCCGAAATGACGTCAGTGCTATTTACAAGCCATTGTCACTAGCATGGAATGACCCAATATCAAACCTTATGACTTCGAAAGGTCCCCATTCACAAGCAAGTAATACAGTAATGAAGAACCTTTTCTTTTCATGCAATTGCAACCAAGAACAATTCCCGTAATGCTATGCAGAAATATCTTCGAGCAACATTTCTACAGTTGGGGAATGATTCTGACATGGCATATAAACACTTGACTAGAGTTTTGCTCTAGGAATTCTGAACTCATTGACGTTAGTTGTAGTGACGCAAATCAAGAAATAATTGTTTTACGCACGACATGTGTCACATGGTATTCTATGGGGACGTGGTTGAGACTATCAAAAATGTTGAATGTAGAGGGAAAATTAGATGTGACCACATTTCTCTGTGTGATAAAGTCAGCTATGTCTGCACATTGTCCAACAACACTTCAGGATGCAGATGAGATTATAACAAAGTATGACCTAGATAACGCGTCGCGTTGTTTGTGCTATGAATCTAAAAAATTGTTTGGAGCGCTAGTAAGGTTCACTTCATAAATGAGACATTTGCAACTCTGCACTGCCAACAATGATGCCATAAACATGAGGCAGTTTATGCACTATTCAAAGGGGGAGTGCTGAAGTAATCGAGTAACTTACTTTCATTTAAGCTGAGATCTGCTCTTTGTGTTATGATGTACTGAGGTGCATAATTATTTCAACACTGTGAAGCACCTGTTAATAATGATACCATACAAAAAGAATGTGAAGATACAAGAGCCAAGCAGAGCTGTACTCATCACTTAGGGAAACACAGATTATACTCATATAGCTCTTCTAAGGGTAGATTGTTAAAGGAGAACTGCAAGACATTTTGAAAACACTATAACGCTGATCATCTGCAAAAAACTAGAGAGTGAAATATCAGAAACGGCAAATACTGTACAAGCTTTCCTAAGCCCTAGGGGATATTTTGGATATTTAGGTTTTAGAGTCTTAGAATGGGGATTTGATACAGAGTTGGGCTTATTACTAACCTGAGATAAAAAATCTTTACAAATGTTATTTGCATTCCCTCTGCATCGCTTCCATTAAAAAGTAGGTGCTACCACCTTCAAAGAGTTATTCACATAGTTCCACATCTTCATGCTAATCACGAGGGTCTGTTGGTAATCCTTGAATATCTACCAAAACTTTTACCTTAGGATTCCTTCAAACTGATCAGTACTCTGTAGGTACTGAGGCCTTAGTTTTGTTGAATGAATGTTCGAAAATAATGGCATGTGACGCAGTTAGTCACATGACTAATCCCATCTTACTTTTTCAAATTTTGAGTTAGTTCCTTAGAGTTGTTATGTGAAGTTACATGAGTTCTATTATGTTCATGATAAATGCTATATCAATATGTGGTATATATTCTTCTTGCACTTATAAAAACAAAAGATTCTAACAGGTTATGGGCCCAGGAAAGGAGAATATATAAAGTAACTTCATGCAACAGGTTTCATATTGATTTCGCAATGGCTATAGCGGCTGAGGATGGAGCATCATTACGCATCGATAATTATATGGGAGAGAATTTTCATCTCTGGAAATTTAAAATGCAGATGGTGTTGGAAGAACGAGAATTGTGGGGAATTGTAAGTGGTGAGGAAGTAGAACCTACAGGAGAAGGGATTGTACAGGCCACAATACAACAGTTTCGTAAACGTGCTAGGAAAGCGTTTGCCACAATTTGTTTATCCCTCGGGGACGAACAATTATCGCTCGTTCGCTCAAGAAAGACAGCCAAAAAAGCTTGGGATAAGTTTGAAAATTGAGAAATTAAGCGAGCACCTACCGGTGTGAAGATTGATTGCAATTATTTTCCAGAGTGGAGCCAGTCCGAGAGTATTCAGGTGAGATAGAGCACCGCTGACCAAGCACGTCAACACTTTAAAGACTGAGCCAGAACGATTCTAATAGAATATCTAACAATTACATGTTTGGGAAGGGAATAATCACAACCTTGTGAAGTGGTGGACACCTGAATACTCTCGGACCAGCTCCACTCTGGAAAATAATTGCAATCAATCTTCACACCGGTAGGTGCTCGCTTAATTTCTCAATTATTTTCCACGAGCTGGAGCCCAGTCCTCGAGATTCATGTGAGACTTTAAAGCAAGAATCGTGATGGCTTCTATCCTCATGATATGATTGACTTTATAACCAAACAAACACTAACTGTTAACAGCAGTTAATGAACAAAACACTTACAGTAGAAGTACATTGATCAGAGGGTGTCACCTGGTATTTATTGCATATATCAGAATCAGAATAGAGGTAATCATGTTTGTCTTTGAAGTAACAGGCAGGCCCTGCCTAGCAAATGTTATAAAATCTAATTTTTATTCTATAATCTAGACACCCCTAAACTATGTCTTCCACTGTTCAACAAAAGGTTGTTAAGAATATAGACTGTTCTACTAAGGAGTATTCAACTTGTTCAGAAGCAATTTTTCCCCAAAATTTTCTGTAATAGGCCGTTTGTAAAACCTTGCAAAAGCATTGGAACTTGTCCATCCTGCGGCTCTGTTGATCTCTTTTAGTGAAACCCCAGCTGCTAAGGCTGCACTGGTAGCTGCTGATCTTGTTGAATGTGATTTAAAATTATTATCAATGCTGGCCAGCCTGAGAACTTTCCTGCACCACCTTGACAAAGTTGGTGTAGTCACCAGTTTGTGTGGAGCTTTGAAACTTGTAAAAAGCTGGATATAAAGGCCTCTCAAATGTCCCGTGAGTTCCAAGTATCGCTTTGTTAGCGCTACTGGACACAAATTGATGTCCAAGGGATACTTTTTAAGTTCTAATGGTGCCAAATGATTCCCTGGTCTAGAAGTTTTCAGCAATTGTGATACGTAAAATGTGCATTTAGACTCAGTTAATTCCATATGCGTGACCGTTAATTTCGCAAGTGTCTGGTCTCTTTGTGCTGTTAGCAAACAGTAAAGCGTTACTAATTTCAATGATAGCTCTTCCAAAGATATTTTGTCTATTGGTTCCATTGATTGTAGATACCGTAATACGTGACCAGCGTCAAAACATGAGTTATATCTTGGAAGAGATGGTCTAAGTTTAAATATTCCACGCATAAATCTTTGTACTAGCGGCTGCTTTCCAAAAGTATAACCATCAACAGGTGCTAGGATTAGCGATAGCGCCGACCTTGCAGTGTTTATAGTTGAATAACCTCCATTGGAATCATGGTATAATTTTGTGAGGAATTCAATACCGTGTACAATCGAGGCTTTAAAAAATGGTATGTTATTTCTATTAAAATATTGAATCCATTTGTCTATATATATTTTATACTGTTTGCTAGTTCCATCCGCTAATGAGCTTGAAATTATGTCAATGGCAGCATTGGACAAGTCCTTTCCTTTTAACGTTTCGCGGAAATATGACAAGCCAGAAGTTGAAGCTTCTTGTACATGGGATGTATTTCCTTTGCTTTGTTCGGAAGGTATAATAGATCTTTGCTAGGAGGTAAAATAAAAGGTTTTGATATTTGCATATGTGCTATAAGAGGGAACCATGGCTGGTTAGGCCAGTCTGGCACAATTATGATTCCTTCAGCCCTATCAAAGTACACTTTTTGTAATGTTTTTGAAACAATACTGAAAGGAGGAAAAGCATAAAATTTCCAATCTGTCCAGTTCGTCAAAAAAGAATTAACTGCCATTGCTTCCGGATCAGATCTGTATGAAACAAAAGGTTTCAATTGATAATTTAAACGATTTGCAAATAGGTCTATTTCTGGATTGAAAGAAAGTGCACTGCACAATTTAATAAACCATTGTTCTGAAAGTTTCCATTCTAATTGTGTATCTTTCTTCCTCGATTCTTCATCTGCTTCAACATTATACTTGCCCGGCAAGTGTGTTGCTGAGATCCATATATCTTTTGATATGGCTAGATCCCATATTTCATTAGCTACTTGATTACAATTATTTGAATGGGAAGTGCCCATCTTATTGATTGCATGAAATGTTGTTATATTGTCAGAGAGTATTTTTACATGAGTGTTTGTCACTCTAACAAGAGATTTCATACCAAAAAGTACAGCTTTGAGTTCAAGAACATTTATGTGCAGTTCACTTTCTTCCTCTGACCATTGACCCCCAGTTTTGGTTGTCCCAAATGTTGCACCCCAGCCTATCTTGCTGGCATCAGATGCTAAGCAATGTGCTGGGTTTTGTACATAGATATTATTTGTGGCAGTGTCTATGTTGTTAAGCCACCATGCCACATCTTGTTTGGCTTCAGAAGTCAGGCTCATGAATGAGTCCCATTACCCAAAATTACATTGCAGTGATTGTGTTTTACACCAATCTAAATGTCTATAGTGAAGCATGCCATATTTTACTGCGACAAAACTGGATGTAAGCAGGCCTAGGACTTGCGACAAACCTTATTTTATGGCAGGATTTTTCTAACAACGTGATACTTGCATCTTTCACCTTTTGCTTTCTCTTGTTAGTTAAAGTAACAGCCATACTCACAGAATTTATAATGTATCCAAGAAATACTAACGTTTGACTTGGAATGAAAACAGATTTTTCTGGGTGTACTACAAATCCTAGGGAATCCAGTAGGGATATCGTATCTGCAATATTTTGTTGGCATTCCTTGTAAGTATATCCAATATTACAGATATCATCAATATAAGCACAAACAATGTGACCTTTTTGTCGTAAGCAAGACAGAGGAACTTTAAGTAG
>WIPJ01002614.1:0-29249 GCA_018155075.1 Cassiopea andromeda | reverse complement strand
GTCGGAAACATGACCCCCTGGAAATATTGATATCGTGACTTTTCGAACAAAGGAACTTGAGAATCGTACGAGCGAGAACTGAGAAGTGAACTGAGAGAACAATTTTTGTGTTGTTTTTGTTGATTGAGTTTTGTTATTGTTCATGAGAAAACATAAAATCAAATCAGTGAACTTTTTGTTGTGATCTTGGGGCACTTCGCAACAATAGAATTGAATGATTTTGTTGTGCATTGTAGGCCCTCGAAGACTTAAAACATAAAATAAACTACAAATGCTTCAGCATTACATTACAAAGAACATGACCAATGGATGTTGAAAATGACAAGTATATGCTAAAAAATGAGAAATAGATGTCGAAAAATTGCGAATAGATGAATTACATTGCAGTGATTGTGTTTTACACCAATCTAAATTTCTATAGTGAAGCATGCCATAATTTACTGCAACAAAACTGGATGTAAGCAAGCCTAGGACTTTTGCGACAAACCTTATTTTATGGCAGGATTTTTCTAACAACGTGATACATGCATCTTTCACCTTTTGCTTTCTCTTGTTAGTCAAAGTAACAGTCATACTCACAGAATTTATAATACATCCAAGAAATACTAACATTTGACTTGGAATGAAAACAGATTTTTCTGGGTGTACTACAAATCCTAGGGAATCTAGTAGGGATATCGTATCTGCAATATTTTTTTGGCATTCCTTGTAAGTATATCCAATATTGCAGATATCATCAATATAAGCACAAACAATGTGACCTCTTTGTCGTAAGAAAGACAGAGGAACTTTAAGTAGTTTGGTAAATTTCCGAGGCCCTGTGCAAAGTCCATTGGGTAGCAAGTGTAGGAATACAGTTTATTCAGACATTGATACTCAAGATACTTTTGACATTCTTGCCCAATAGGAACTGAATAATAGGCATCCTTGATGTCTACTGAGGCCATGTAACAATTTTGCCTTATTAATTTTAATACGCTGTGCATTGTTTCCATTTTGAAATGAAAATTTTTTATATTTTGATTAGCTTGTTTCAAATTCAAATAAGTCTAAAGGAGCCATCCTGTTTTGGGCGCAAAAAGATGACAGAAAGAATTTCTCCTTGTTCAGGAAAGGATTCTTTAACAACACCCTTTTTCATAAGTGCATGTAATTCAATTTCAATACATGTTTTTTCCCCTTTTGAGCAATGCTTTGCTCTTGGTTGGAGAGCCTTTTGTGCATCGTCAAATTCAATAGTCATCCCTGATACTGTATCCATTATTTCAGGATCTGACGTAAATTCTTGTCACTTCTGCAAGTAACTTTTTAGGCTCCCAGCCTTATTACTCATCATTTGAAAATTGAGTACTTCTACTATATCTGGTAAAGTATTTACAAACAATTTTGGATGATTCCTTACCTCAGCCATCAATTGATGGATTTTCCCCTCAAATTTGTTTTCCGGCCCAGCCGAAAACAATTATTTCCTCTACCTCTTGTCGGTTATTGATGTTGGCTTCTCCAATGGCTTTTTGTTTTGTCATAGTTTCTCTGGTTAAAGTAACCTCTCTTTTGTGCATAGGATGACCTTTGATTGGACATTTCATTGGCTACCTTTTTAACCTCTTTCATTTCCTTCAGAGTTTTACTGAGGTCCTCTCCAAACAACTTATGGCTGTTTTCAATAGTCTTTTTGCAGCTTTGTCTACTTTCCTTATTGAGCCCTGAAGAGATACTTTCCCTTCTTCTCTTATTAAGGCTTTTGAATCCTGCATATGGCCCTTCCTATCTGCAGACAAGATAGAGTTTGCCATGCATGCCATGGCAGATGTAGCATGTATCAAAGTCTTTTGCATTGCCACATGCTTCTGGTCTATGCGTAGAAGAGCAGGATGTACTGCTTCTTTTATCTCCTCATTGAGGGTTGGTATAATGAATTTCGTCACATTTTTGGGATATTTGTACTCCTCTACAATGGTTTTGATAGTGCCAAAGTTTAATGCCTCCTCGCTCCAATAGCGGTCAACTCTTTCCGCTAGAGCTTTCAAAATTTCCGGGCCTTCATCGTTATTTGCAATATGAGATTTATCATACTCAAGAAGTATCTCTTCTTCAATTTGTAAGTCCAAATCTGGACTTGGTTGGCCCGCTTGACTGCATCTTTTTCTTTTAGATGGTTTTCCAGAATCCTTATTTGATTGAGAATTCCTTTTTGATATATTGCTACGTGCTTTCAAAAGCGATAATATATCTGCCTCTTTTTTATCTGTCAAATTTTGACAATGATAATTACTTGCATTAGAGGCCATGACTGATAGACAGTCTCCGTCCTCTGAAGGTGCCTCCTCAGATAGTGAGGAGTAATATTCTCCACCGGTTGCATCATCGCCTCCGGAGTTTACCGGGTTAGAGCAAGTCAAGGGACTGTTATCTCCTGATTTAACAGGGTTGTTTCTGTCATTGCTGAGCAATTTCCTCCCTTTATACGGGGCTTTTTCTCTCACCCTATCTAATAAGGTTTCCTCTACATTAGAAAATAGGCCTAATTGGCTCAATTGTGTTCCAAGCATGTATGTATCACTTGATTCATGCTGGAGTTCAGGCTTTAATACCTCCAATTTAATTTTCTTTAGTAAGGTGATTAATTGCTTTTCAAGATCATCCTTTTGGGAAAGTGTCCCTTGATTCTGGATGTCAGTAGCACTTGTTTCCTCCCATGCCACGGAAGGTATTTGCGATTGATTGTCATTATGATCTTCATCCATATATCGTGCCCAATTTGGAAATAGGAATAGAAGAAAGCAAAACGAAAATATAAAAGAAAATTTCACTTCCCTGAGATGATATGCAAGATTTCCAAGGATTCCTTTATTTGTGAGCTCCCATGAAAAACGTGTTGTCCATGCTTGTTCAAGGCGCAAAAAATTGACGTGCTTGGTCAGCGGTGCTCTATCTCACATGAATCTCGAGGACTAGGCTCCAGCTCATGGAAAATAATTGTTTTCTTCTTTGTATGTCTTCTGTATCTCCTAACAGGGAACCTAGCTTTTTACCTGTTCTCCAACGCTCTGTGTTTCTGTCTCCTCTGAATATTTCTATTTGCTCTGTTTTGCTATTGTTTACTTTCAAGTTGTCTCTTAGTAGAATCTCTCCAATTTTATCGGTGAAGACGTTCTTCTATTTTTCATTCGTGGTCAGGAAATCTGCATCATCGGCATATATAGCCTCTTGTGGTAAAAGGGATAGAGGCGTGTTACCATTGTCTTCATCATCTCTGTTGCTTTTCATCTCGTGCCTAAAGTTCCTTACTTTACGAAGTGATTCCTCAAAATAGATGTCAAACAATACACCGCTTAGCGCATCACCTTGTGGCAATCCCATATTGCTGTTGAAGGGTTCATTCTCAGCCTTGTTTATTCTTATGTCCAACGTAGTATTGCTTAGCAACAACTGAATCATCCTTACTTCGTCTTCATCGAGGAAATTCTTTACTATGTTAATGAGCGTATCGCGTCGGACTGTGTCAAAGGCACTGCTCATATCTGTACCAGTGACATAAACTCTAATTTGTGATAATTGTGTATTTGCTATTATCAATTTGTATGCCCAAATTATATCTGATGTACTGCGATTAGGTCTATATGCTGCTTGTGAATCTGCTAGAAACTGTTCTACCTTTGGTTGAATATGGCGTAGAACTATATTTGATAAGATCTTTCTAATAATTGGAAGTAAAATTACTGGTCTTAAGTTGGCCACAGGACCTTTTGCTTTGCCGGGCTTCTGTAATGATATTAGTATACCTGCACCCAGTTCTAATTCCTGTTCACAACATTCATTTTAAGTAGCATGAATTGTTTTAATCTAGTGCTGCTTATCTTCTCAAAATCTACATCTCAGTATTAGTGAAATATTAAGTTTTGCATGGAACAATGGATTCTCACAGTACAATATTTTAATACCAATGTTACTTTAGTTCCACTCAAATATTGATATCCAACTGGGTTCTGCTTATTATAAATCTGGAATGAGATGTAGATATGATTAATCTGAAGGACTTGTTTGTTATATTAAAACTATGTATGATATTTAGCGTTTTTCAAAAAGCATATGTCTTCTTTACCTTGTCTTCATCTATTCTCGCATACTGGTTGCTAGTGGTCTCTTATTTTATAAGAAAACTTGTATATCATCTTTTGACTAGGCCAAAAATGACTTGGGCTGAGGAGCATGATATTATGTTCCTCAGTATGTGGAAAGGCGCTTTCAAGGGCTTGTGCAAAGACAATTAAAAGGAAACTAACTACAAGATACAAGACGAAGCCTTCTAAGTTCAAGAGCTAGTGGTAATTACCTAAAGGGCAGGCAAAAGGCATGCGTAGAAGGCATATTTTTAGCTTGCGATTATAGGCAGCGCAATAGGACAGATTCCTAGGCCAATTATTGATTTCAAAGTCACCGTCCTAACAATAGGTTTTAACAATAAGCGGTTTTTGGAATTCTCTACATCAAAACTTGTAACACTGATCATAGAGGTATATTTCAAATAGCAAGTACATCTCACACTGCTTGAAGGTCACGTGTTGATTGTACAATATGCTGATTGACTTGATAAAATGCAGATTTTCGAAATTACTAACAAAGCTATATCTCCAGAGGCATCGAAACCACGTTCAAAATTCATTGAATGGTTTTTGATAGCTCTGTGCAGAGCTACAGGCCCGTACTTAACCACATCGGCTGATATATTATCAAACCCTGGGGTTTTGTTATTATTGAGTTTGTTAATGCCGACTGTTAATTCTTCTATTGATATTTCCTTGTTTAGTTCTCAGGGCTTTCCATCATATGGCTTTATACTTGTGACGTCTTTGTCATAGAAGTGCTTCTCGAAGTGTTATCTGATCACTTTGTAGATTTCTGATGGTTTTGTTATACACTGGTTGTTCTCATCATGAATATAAGGATTTGTAAAAGATCTTTGTTGCAGAACTTTAACTGATTTATACATTTTTGAATCGTCTTCTATTTGATCTAGTAAGCTAACTTTATCATTAATTTCTTGTTCTTTGTTTTGCTTAAGTCTGTGCTTGATATCATGCAGGATCTTATTGCGTTCTTTCTTCATTGTTTTATACTCATTAACATCTTTGCAGCAAGACAAATTCAGTCGGAGCTGCTTCTGTTTCTTTGACATTTCATGAATATCTCGATCGTAAACTCTTCGATTTGGCCAAATTTTCTTCATATACCCTAAATGATTTTGTGCTGAATTTATGATTATATCTTTTATTGTTTTCCAATCATTGCTTCTAAACTGTTTTAGTTCTTTTTCGATTTCGTGTCTATACTTATCTTGAATAGTTGCATCATTGATCATTGTCAAGAAGTTGAAATGACTTTTTTGTATGCTTTGTGCTTTTCGAAATAACTTAAATGGCTCTGTTCTTAACTTGCATATTACTATTCGATGATCACTGTTGACTTGCGTGCCACTACATGATCGTGCATCAATTAAGACGTGTTTTCTATTCCCTGGAAACATGATGTAATCAATCTGATTGTGTATGTGAATAATTTTCTTGTTAACTTCTCTCGAGAACTCCCAAGTAGTAATATGGCGTGCGGGATGTTGAAAGGCATGTTACAGATAAATAGGTTATGAATATTGCAAAAATCAATAAGTACTTGAACACTGTTGTGAAGTTGGATTTGTCACAAACCCGAGAATCGCAACAAGAGAGAACACTCTTTGCTCAAGTCTTGTAGACATTTAAAAGAATAGCTAGATGACAACTAAGGAAGAGTCCCGTTCTACCCTCAGCCTCCATGACGCCTGTGCTCACATTTGCTCCACTTCCTACGTCTCTTTAACTCTCTCTCTCAACTGTCCTCCCTCTAACTCAACTTAAGCTATATATATATATATATATATATATATATATATATATATATATATATATATATATATATATATATATATATATATATATATATACATATATACTACCTGCGAATAAATGTAAAATGATGACTAAGATTACTCATAATTACACGTGGGAAAGGGAAGGGCTAAATTGGCATGCTATGATATACTGAATGACGTTAAACTAGCGAATCATAAAGTAAAATAAAGATGACTAAACTACCTATTGCGGCCTAACAATACTGGGAAAATCCAGCACCTATAACCAAAACAAAAGAAAGGGGATTACACTACAGTATGATGCACTATCGGTTACACAGCCTATGACGTGCATCAACGGGGTATGCCTATGCTATCTATGACAAAAGAAAAAATTCCTAATCTATGAATGAGCCCCTGGGATCTGTGACAGGTTAGAGTATAAAGAATTGGTCGATAGAAAGACTATACTTCTATTTCCACAAATT
Organism: Cassiopea andromeda; assembly: GCA_018155075.1. Lineage (NCBI taxonomy): Eukaryota > Metazoa > Cnidaria > Scyphozoa > Rhizostomeae > Cassiopeidae > Cassiopea > Cassiopea andromeda. Next base: position 22,874 of record WIPJ01002614.1, on the reverse strand, counting down.
ATATACAAAAAAGGCCTTATACTCAAATCATTTCCCTCTCTATCTGTCTACATTACACGTAGCATCCGTACTTATACACCGGATAAAGCAGATATAGTGCTTAAGAGTCTGGGGGTAATACTAGCGCCCATACCACTTCCCAACAACCAATGTTGTTTCTCTTCCTTCTTGAGTATCTTCCAAGGCATACTTCACTTCCGGAACGTTTCCCAATTTTTGCATTAAAATCACCTGCGATCAAAACAAGAGATGCTGCCTTTCTCAATTCAGAAAACACGGCTCCTATATCTGTATACATCTGATCCAGTTTGTCTGTACTGTTTTTAACACGTTCTGTGTTTGGGGCATATACATTTACTATTGATATTTGATTTCTCGTTGCTACTTGCTTGACCTTTGCTTTTTCACTCCTTCGTTTACATCTGTGTTTTGCATCTTTAATACTAAATTATATAACTGATATTCTATCCGAGACTTTCCAGTATTTGTGTATATGACTGACCATTTCGAAGCCACAAGGAACCCGTTCCCATAATGTACTGACTCAGATGGTAGACATATAAGGCGATTTCTTTTGATGTTTATGTCTAGGCCCTCTTGCATTTTCGCTTCTTGTAAACAGCAAACGTCCAATTTATACTTTTCCAGATCTTCTGCAAGACTTTTCCTGCTGAATTCCTGGCGTAAACCCCTAACATTAAAGGTTGCTAAATTGAAGAGTGACCTCATTCTGTACTTTGCATGGCTATAGACTAGAGAAAACTGTGAGCGATCACAGTCGGAGCTTCGTCACCTGCTCCACCAGTAAATCAATTGTATTTGGTCAAATATAGACACAAAATGAAACAATAGGGAATAGCCTCTACATTCCTTTCCGTTTCTTCCAAAGCGATGCAGTCGTCTTGCATGATTTTTCAGTAACGGAAGATATGTGATAGATACACTATAAAGAAGAGCTAGAAGTAAAGGAAATATCTCGAGTGGAAGCATTGAGGTATGGCTGGTTCTTCTTTTTCATAAATTGACGACCTCTCGCCTCCCTATTTGATACAACACACTCATGTAGGCTGACAATCTTGCCAATGACTGTTCTAACTTTACTGATGATCATCCACTGTTTTCACAGACGAAGTGCAAGAAACACACATCTACTTGCTGAATAATGTTACTGCTGGAGGGCAGTTTAAAAACTTTGTAAGGTCTCTTGCTGGTTATTGAAAGTAGGCTATAACGTTCAACCGTATGATCGAAGATATGCGGTTGCAGCCATGCGATTGCTATTCAAGTTCCGCTTGGTCTGTTGAGATGTTCAAACGACGTAGCAAAGTAAATTTGAATTTCAGAAATGAAGAATATTTAACGCCGTGTCCACATTGCGCAAACTAGCTCAGGCTCGGCCGAAGTTTTCGCAAACCTGGGTCTGGCCCATGGTAGTGTGGACGCGAAAAACGCGGGCTCTGCCCAGGCGAACTTGACCCAGGTTTTGAGTAAGGGCTCGTTCTATCCCGATTTGTATGGTGTGGACTGAAACTGTATGGTTTTTGACAGAAATTTCCATTCGACCAAAATTTTTCTGCTATCAGTCAGGTATGTTTGTTGCTCATACTTTGCGCAAGCACTCGGGCTGCATCTTGGGCTCGGCCCAGGTTTGTGTCTACACTAGCAGTTTTATCAGTTAGTGCGGACACAACATACACTTTGGCCGAATCTAGGCCGAGCCTAGGCTAGTTTTGTAGCGTGGACACGGCTTAAAACCTTTCCGGCAAAACTTGACAACCGCGCATAGCAACAAGTAATGGGTGACAACAAATTACTTAGTAGTTGAGGTACTATGAGGGAGAGGCTTAATTTTGATCAATTTTATACGTTAGTTGTATTGCAAATGTGAAAAGGTTGTGTTGCATTGGGTTGTACATGTCATAGTAAGATGCAGAAGGATGTTGACTTTCACATTTTTTGCGAAAAGAACAAGAAAACGTGAAGTAGAAGAAGTAGGCCTAGGCCACTAGAGAGTCAATATTCACGGGAATCCTTGATATCTAGTTACCAAGTACGTGCATCTGTTTCATGGGTAGTTGTTAAAAAGGTAAACAACTACGAAACATTTACTTACTGGTTTTCTCATCTCGTTTGTTTGTTATATGCTAATAAGGGAAAGTTCATGTTGCGTGTTTGTATCTGGACTAGGCCCAACTAGGTCCAATTCAATTTTGACGACTAAGGGGGATTTTTTTTAACTGCATAAAAATATACGCAAACTTGATTCAAGTTTTCCTATTAGTCGGACCACCAAGCGGCCATTCTATGCAACTTTTCTACCTAGCATATTTCCATTTACGATAAGGAAAACAAAAGGCCATTAATGCATCTCATAAGATATGGCAGTGCAATACAAAAAGCTTGGTTTGAATATGCTTGCAGAAGTGAAAGATTTGGTTGCAAGGAAGTTTCTTGATTGACACTGGAAAATTACGTCTAATTCCTTGCAAAAGACCCCTATCTGGTAAAGCCCCCTCTTAAAAATGTTTAATTTTATATACAGGGTGTTAACTAGCATTCTCAGTAGCTGGTAACTGGTTACCTCCCAATTCACTGATTCCTCGAATTTCCCAAAATGAAAACAAATTAATGGTAAACGCACGTTTTCTACGTGGAACCTACCTCTCAACTATTAGAAAGCAACCGACCGTCTCGTCAACAATAACATTATGAATACACAAATATGACCTTTTTAGCATAGAAAAAGTCACAACTTTCCGGGGCTCCGCCCCGGCTCCGCCCCGGCCCCGCTCAGCCTTCTTACAGCGCCCCCTCCCACTCCCCAACTGTACTGCGCAAGGGGCGCTAGGAGGTCGCGCTTCGTGCGTCTCGCATACATTTCCGTGAATTTCCCAAAATGGTATGACGGGCCAATACGACCAAATCCTAGTTAACGCCCTGATATAACGTTATTTAACATCTTTCTGCATCTTACTATGACATGTACTACCGATTTTAGTCCCTGCAATACCTTAAGTAAGTTATTGTTCCAATTCTGCTGCTTTCTGTTCAAGCAGTCACTGCTGTATAGCGCAGTCGTACGACTACATTGAGAGTTATGAGCGGAATGCTGCACGTTAGGCCATGGCGAAAGATCATCAGATCACAATCAGGTTGGCAATTGATGACGGCATTCCGTCAGATGAGCGGCATCTACTTCCTAAATGGATCTCTCCTATACTACTACTGGCAGTTTGCGGAAGTATTGGTATGACATTATTACACCAATGGATGAAATCTCTTTCTGGAAATGAAATACGGTGCATGATCAACTGCTTGCATCGATGCTTGTTTTCACCCAGTGAAATTGGTTGTCATTGAGAACGCTGAATTTGATGTCACACCGAAAAGGTCTATAGGACGAAACAAATTAGATATTGAAACAATATTTTCGGGACTCAAACATGTGGGCCGGACGATATCGCTTCATGGGGCGAATTTGAAACAGAGTAGTCCACTTTAATTACAAAATAGCATGTTTTCTTCCAGTCACGCCTGCAGAACAGCAGCGAAATGCTTGTCCGCCTTCATCAGCACCTTTTCATAAAGGAAGTTATTATACACTGCATACCAGTTGACAAGTAACCATATTACACAAAATTAAAATGATACATAAAATTAAAGTGATACACAAAATAATAGAGATACACTAGGTTAAAGTGATACATAAAATTACAGCGATACAGAAAATTAAAGCGATACATAAATTTAGAGTGATACATAAAATTAAAGTGATGCATGAAATTAAAGCGATACAGAAAATTAAAGCGATACATAAATTTAAAGTGATGCATAAAATTAAAGTGATACAGAAAATTAAAGCGATACATAAATTTAAAGTGATGCATAAAATTAAAGTAATACATAAAATTAAAGTGACACATAACATTGAAATGATACTTTACGTTAAATCGATACATAAAAGTAAAGCGATACACAAAATTAAAGTGACACATAACATTGAAATGATACATTAAGTAAAATCGATACATAAAATTAAAGCGATACACAAAATTAAAGCGATACATAAAATTAAAGTGTTACATAAAATTAAAGTGACACAAAACATTGAAATGATACATTAAGTTAAATCGATACATAAAATTAAAGCGATACATAAAATTAAAGTGATACATAAATTAAAGACACACATAAAATTGACATGATACATAAAATTAAAGCGATACATAAAAGTAAAGTGACACATAAAATTAAAGCGATACATAAAATTTAATTGATACATAAAGTTTAAGTGATACATAAAATTTAATTGATACATAAAATTTAAGTGATACATAATATTGAAGTGATACACAAAAGTAAAGGGATACATAAAATTAAAGCGATACATAACATTGCAGCGAATTTTGTCTTCACCAGCGTTTATTTATCTCGCGTTAATTTTTATAATGCGTTAATTATAAAATCGTTAATTTGAGCGCTTGTGTAAAGAAAATCCCGAAGTCTTGGCTTTAATGTGGATGTGACAAAGAAGAAAAGAAGATTTGAAAATTGTGAACATAATGCAAGTATAGGATTTATCGAGAACCAAATTCATGTATACGATGTTATTTCTTGCAGATCTGTTTGTTTTTATTTCTGATACATAGAGAAATCCATAAGGTAAACTTCCTATGACACAATTCCATCCGCGTTACTTAATGTTCATGAAACTTTATTTTATTACTTAAATTCGCGTTAATCTGGTTTGCATTAACTGTTGTCGTGCAATTTGATGTATCGCTAGAATTTCGTGTAATAAGGTTAATTTCGTGTAATAAGGTTAACGTTTTTCTATAAAAAACCTAGCTCAAGGCCAAGAAGTAAAAATTTCTTAATGTTTGGCCAAATTCTAATTCTATGAGCTTCTTGAAAGTTTCTTAATTTAATGAATGATAAATAATTTCATCTCACCATCAGAAATAATTTTCATGGGCCTAAAGAAGGCTTTTGAAAGTTGCTGACCACGGAATCCTACTCGAAAAACTCAGCTAGTATATAATAAAGAATACTGAACATAAAAGGTTCTCATCCAATCTAAGGAATAGGTGGCAGTGGTGTAAAGAGAGTGGAATCATAGGCGAAGTAGGGCTTCAAATTTAGGGAGCTGTAAATTTGTGCCCAACTGAGTTAGGCGATTTGGAAAGCAGTCAGAAAAGTTGTCCGAATTTCCTATTGTTCTCTCAGAAAAATTGTGCGAATGTAGCAGATTTCTGCCTAAGGGGGGCTGCATCCCCCTTCTGCCACCCCTCTCCTACGCTTATGAGTGGCATAATATCTAATGTAGAAGATATAACTTGTGATGTCTCTCAGGGATTATCCCTTGGCCCTCGTCTCTTCCTCTGTTATATTAACGATTTGCCCTGTGCATTGAAAAGCTACGATAAATGCAGACGACACTAGTTTAGCACGTTCCGCCGCAAAGGCTATAAAAGACATAGCCAGTGCTATGAACACTGAATTGGAAAATCCTAAAATGTGCATTTAATATTGATGCCAAAAGAACATCAATGCTCATAGGCACAAGACATGTTGCAATAAAATTAATGCAGAGTCTTTGAGAGCAAATTTTGAGTATCGGGGAAATCCACAGAGCAAAAACCTTCTGCTAAGGAGGGCTTTAGGTGGCCGCAGTTTGGTCTCTGTTGTATAAATCGCAATCTATACTCTAATGCTGATTCAATTATGAAGGCCAAGAAGACTCCACGAAGAAAACACTCTGATTTTGGCTGATACGCTTTATTCCATTCTAGCACTTCACTACTGCTTCTGTGCGTTCTCTTTCTCTCTAATTTCTCTAATATCTCATTAATATAGCTACATAGACGTTATTACTCAGTACCTCGTGCATATAAGAACCAATAAAAAATAAATAAACAGGAAAGGTGTATCTACGTAAGAATTACTCTAACAATGAATCTGCGTAAATGTAAAATATTGTAAGCATTGGTAAATGTAAGTCATTTCCCAAGCTCTCTCCATGAAGCGATGAGAGAGAAAAAACAACGTTAGTCATACAATTACAAATGCTTGATGAATGGAATAACTACGTTCAATACATTTAGAAAATTATTTAATTACTGTGCGCTCATGTTTCCCAACAGTCTCGTCGAATTCAATTCAGAGCAGAATTTGAATTAAGTTTGGCATAAATGCGGCCGTATAAAGTGAACTTTGAACTAAGTGCAGCACTTTGAATTAAATGTGGCAGGATTTGCCGAACTTAATTCACAAGAGCTACCTACGTAAATGTGGCATGGCTTTATACGGCCAAATTTTGGTGGCCTTTAGATGCAAGTTCCGGATATACTTTTCTCTGGTCTGTGAAATATTCAAGGTAAAAGCAACGTGCAAACTACGTTTCATGTACATGTAATGGTACGTATTTGCTTCATTCTTGTATTTGCAAGTGCTAACACTTTATTATTTATGAAAATATTGGACTTCAGTGAGAATGACTAAGCTAAGATATTTCGACCGCTTTCAAGAACACTGCATGCAATGTCCGAAAAGATATGGCAACAAACTATTTTTTCACTAGAATGGTCTCATTAGCACCACCATCAACTTCTTTGGTCTTAATACAATATGGACGCAATTCTCAATTCTTGATTCACGAAAGCCATGCTGGCTTATTTTTTGCAAAATTCCAATGCACTGCGTCTTGTCAATTTGCTGAGAATGGAATTGGATGCGACGTTGAAAACACGTATAAAGTGACTGCCACTCTTGTGCTGCATTTTGGTCGAACTTAATGATTTGAATTCGACGCAACCAAAATTCAGCCATCTACAGCCTTCCATAGCGGTTACCATGCGTAAATTAGCAAAAATAAAATGAATAAAATTACAGTGAAAATGTAAACAGAACTTTGACTTAGCAAAGCAATGGTATTATAGCAAAAAAAATATTTCTGTGCAAGCTGAAATCTAAAGTAATGTCCTGTTTACATTGTTTTGGTTCAGCTTGACGTTGAACTAGCCAGGTTCAACGTAAAACAGTACATTATACACACTTGAAGCCGCATGTGTTTATAAACAAGCTGACTCTACAGCAGACGTATCAAAGTCATTGTGGTCCAGGGGCCATATAGGGAATAATATGACGTTCAGCGAGCCGGGTATGTTGACAGAATCCGGAGTTGGTACCATAGTTACACAATAGGTACCTTAAAATATATGTAACTCATCGGCTGTTTTATTTATCTAGACAATGGCGAAAGAAACTAGAGAAACCAATCTTTAAAATGTCAGACAGTGCAAAAGAGAAGAACATGGCTAGGTTTCAGTTCATTCAAAATTCTCTCAGCGGCCAAATTGAAGGCCTTGGCGGGCCGGATCGCGCCAGCGGGTCTGACATCCCTGCTCATTTTGAATGCAATAACGACGAAATGCCGATTTTTGGCCTACAACAACACTTAATTTTAGAAATTGAGCCTCGTGATTTTCTTACGATTTTGACGATTTGAGCCTCATTTCCTTACAAACTTTTTTCTTATAAAAGGAAAAACGTGTACTCCATTTTAGAAAAAACCAGTCAATTCAGCACGCAGGCTACTTTTGCACCCAATCGGGCTGGATGTTCATCGCTGTGCGGAGCTTCTACCATCGGGTAAACTATGTAATTCAATATACCTACTTTTTATCATCATATAACACGGCTGAAGGAGATACAGAGGTATGTGACAAGTAGGGCAATCAAAAAGTAACCTGAAAATGGTGCTTGGTGACCTAAAAACCGAATAAAGTAACAAAAAGGTGACCTATCATATTGTGAAAATGTACAGTTTAACAGACTTTGTGGCGATATTAGTAGCCTAAATTGTACTGTATTAATCTTGCAAAGCAGAGTGACATGAAATAACAGTTGGTTCGTGTTGTTCACTTTAAGTGAAGGACAAATATAGCTAAGAACAATAGAGTAATGCCCAATGCTCATTGGTTAATTTTTTGAGAAGGCCTGTTGATTGGCTAGTGTGTGTCAGTAACCATGAACAACAAGGAAACAAAGGAATTATAGCTACTTTCGTTTCAACCGTCTGCCTCTGCTTTCTTGCTACAAAAAGGAGGCTATTATATAATGGTGATGATGAGCGGGGGATGACGATCAAAATGATGTTTCGTCTGGCTCTCTAGCCCGAGAAATTTTCGAACGGCAGACAAGTGAAGTTGAACTGATAAAAGCAGCTGATTTCTGGATCTTTGGGTACATGCTGGGGTTGCAAATGGGCAATTTTAGCTAGTAAACCGCATATTTTCTGGAAAAGAACATTCATGACAGAAACTGCAATAAATTTACTATTGGAATCCACAATAAAAAAATTTTCCAAAATTTTTTTGACTTTTTTGCATATTTTGCCTAGAGAGTGTCTGGTGAAACGCTGTTACTGCAAGCAATAATACAACGACTACAGGCTATAAATTGCTCATACAATGAAGAACAGGATTTTCTTTAAAGTCAACACTACCTTCACAGCCTAAATTGATTAAAGCCTTCACCAGCGTAACCTCCAAGTCTGTCCTCTTGACAGCGGGAACGGCCGCAAGTCATAAAAGTCTATTTTGTCTATGTCGTTCAACGGTAGATTGATAGAGCTGACATCACTGAACTTGTCTAGTTTTCAAACTAATAGAAAGGTTTCTTCACATTCACAGCAAATGGCGACAGACTTGTTCAAGTTTACGCGCTTCTCTTTACAAAGGTAAGACCTTAACCAATCATAGCGAACTATTTTAAAGGTCATGTGACCCCAGTTAATAGTGGACTTTGCATCGAAAAGGTGGATTAATTGATCAGAACATTACTTAATACTGATCTAATGAGTGACATAAAATTTGTTGTAAATACGAAGGAGATTCCACTTTCATTTCAGCCAGTGAAGCTTTTTATAAAAATTATGTATAATATTGTACTGTAAGATTGGATTTGATTTCTGAGCTGGAATTATTTGAAGTACCAAATAGATATAATGCCATATCTTTATTGTTTTTTTATCATGTAGAATGGCTGAAGGAGTGGAAGGAGATGCAAGGGTATGTGATAAGACAGAGGTAAAAATAGACAACGATCAAATTTTGAAGATGACAGTGGATGATAGAATTGGCAACATGCTTAATAATGATCTGATGAGTGACATAAAATTCGCTGTAAATGGAGAGAAATTCCATGCTCACAAGTTTGTTCTTTCATATGCCAGCGAAGTTTTCCATGCTATGCTTAATGGACCTTTGGCAGACAATGAGGAGGAAATCGAAATTGTAGATTGTGAAAAACCAGAAGACTTTTTGGAATTCCTTTCAATCATTTACAAGAAGTCTGCCAAAGTGACATGGGAAAATGTTCGGCAATTGTCATACCTTAGAAAGAAGTACATGATTATGGAGACGAGGCCATTTTCAGATTTCATTGCATCAATAGTAGACACTGACAATTGTTTGGATGCATTTGATACTTCTGTAGAATTGGAAGAAGATGACATGGTTGAGGAGTGCCTAAATGTAATCCGAAGAGATATTGCAGTATTGGTAATGACTGAGAGATTCTTAGAGCTGAGTCAAGCAGCACTGAAAGCAATTCTCAAGCAAAATATGTTGAACATCAATGAACTTGACCTTTTCTTTGCAGTGGATAAATGGTGTACATATCAAGTAGAACTGAAGAGGTCAGAGGGAGAAAAGACAAAAAAAAGGGAAGTCCTAGGAGATGCTCTCTATCAAATAAGATTTCCAGTGATAAAATTGGATGATTTTGTTGTGCATTGTAGGCCATCGATGTTATTGACAAATAAAGAAATTGTGGACTTGTATGACACACTTTTGCTAGATCCTGATACATTAGATTCTTCAAGTGTACGAAAAAGTTATGATGAAGATGACGGGAATGTCACTAAAAATGAGTCTGATTTAAGTAATTTGATTGCTGATTTCATCAAAATACCACGTGTGAAAGGGAATACAATCGTACCCATAATTGATCGGGAAGATCGTTATGCTTATTCTGTTCCTAAAGATACATCGTTTGAGCTAACCATAATGGTTAATATGGAGACTTGGCTTGTAGGGTTACAAATTCTAGGATCGTGGATGGAGTTCGTTGAAATAAAAAGTGTAGGTAAAGTAAAGCTCAAAGGTGTCAAGGATAGACTAGCACGATTAGAGGTACCTTTGTGTTTGAAGCCTAAGAGAAAATATGTTATTTTGTGTACAAGCGCGTTCGAGGATATCAATAGCTCTCGTGGATTATTTGCGAGATCTACAACATATACATATCATGGCTTTCAATGCTCAGTAGTTTCATCCCAGTGGATATACGTTTCGACCATCAGTAAACTGGTATTTTCAATATTTGATGGCAATCCTATGCGTCAGGCTGGTCTACCACTCCTGAATATGACAGCAACAGTGCACTGTGATCCAGAAGCGCAAAATTAAGGAAGAAATTGGAAAAACTGAAGTCATCACAATGCCTAGCAAAACATTCATAATTAAGTCAGTCCAGAACTGCTTTGCTTGGTTTCTTTCTGGTACCTCATTTTCAGATTGTATTCTTTCATTGTTCTATCGTTTATAGAATCCAGCTTCACTATTTTTAAACTGTCTATTCTGTTGGTATTGCTTTATTCGTTGGTTATATCTAGCAATCTTTCCACTTTTGGCTTTAATTCTCTGTTTCAGTTCCTCCTTCACAATTTACAATCCTTTCTGTTTCAGCTAATACTATTGGGGTTTATTTCCACTCAAATCCCCACCTAGTTCTTGACCTTGACAATCTATCAAAATTATCCTGCTTAGGCCTACCGACTAGACAACATAACAAAACCTACCAACCCATTACTCTACAAGCCTCTAAATCTAAATAAAAATCCAAGCAATAAGTGAATCAAAACAACGAACAAAACCTTCTAACAGCTACTTACAAAATGTCCCTAACGTAACTTTCGAGCTTTGAAGTAAATACAGTTTACCTCACTATCTCCGTCTCTCTTTCTCTATCGCCATCTAACTCTCTGATATCTGATCTCGTCTTTTCTCTCTCTTCTCTCTCATTTCCGCTCCTCCCTCAACTTAAGCAATTAACATAACAAAGAATACTAATGCAAATAGTCATTGTTCCAACACAAATACTTTCTTTGCAATTCATCTGATTCTTTCTTCTTTACTGCCTCCTTTTCAAATAACGCATTCACCCTACCTAAATCTCTATTCAGCTCTCTAATTTGACCTTCCAGTCTACGTGTCCACCACGGTTCCTGCCTTTTCCTTTTACTATTTCTATTTATTCCAAGCGTTTCTGCAACCAATGCTGCTGCACAATAAATCAAATTATTGGTTTCAGTAATGTTGCTCAGTTTGACCTTGCACATTACCATGTCGATCTTTTTTACAGCTGCATATAATTTCCTTTCTCGATGCCTCTCAGTGATAGCAATCTAGTTCTTTCCCTCATATTTATCTCATTTAAACGTTTAATTAAATCCCTCACTTCATCATTTACTTCCTCAATAGCATAAAAATAATCATTCCCATCAGGCACCTCATGACCACAACCAGTCATATAATCACTAATTTCTTCGCTTCTATTTTCATACTCAATCTCATGTTCAATCGGTCCGTATACTGCATCTTCAATTGATTGCTTAATCTCCTCTCGCATCAGTGATAACGAAGCCATCCTTTCAAATTCTCTCTTTGTTGTACTACAATTGCCAATTTAGCTTTCTGCGTTTATTCTAAATTCCCAATCCTTGCATGACTTTTACATGTGCCAGGTGTCAAAAATTGAATTGTTAGAACAATTATTTTGCACATGCTTGAAACATTAACATCCTAGGCTTGGAATAATAATCTTTTGATTCCAAACTCACGACTGAGCTCCAACAACACCGCATGACAACCAGCATGATGTTTACATCCTTCCCCAGTTTCTGCTATGAGTTTAAAATGTTATTTCACGTAATATTGGGCTGACTTAAAAATCATCTCAAATTTAGCCTGCTTTACCGGTAGTGGAAACAAACCTTTAAAGCCTGCTATAATCCTCTAAATGGGAGCACGGGCTTGAAGTGCCTAGTCCTGATTGGGGATCCCTAATCAATTATCTTGATAGCTAAGTTGTGGAAGTTGTTGATTGACTTCTAAGAAATTGGAAAGGAATTCCAAGAAATTTAGCAATGGAAACAATGGGGAATCTCCTTTTGCCGTTACGAGCGTTTCCAAGCAAAACAATGTTCTTGTATTAACTTTCAATGAACGAAGAGGCACGAGAAATACACTGTAAAGAAGAGTTAAAGTTAAAGACGACACCTCTCTGGTGGAAGTATTTAGGTATGGATGATTCCTCTTCTTTTTAATAAATTCACAGCCATACTTTGATACCTACTTCTCATTACTGTATTAAGGCTAGCTCACTCTATCATATTCAGAACACATTTTGGCTTCTCAAAACTTATGTTTAAGCAAAATGAGATCGTGTACAGCCTTCCCAAGGCCCTTTGAGTTGCATTTAGCCAATCAACTTATCCGTTTAACAGACTCCTTTTATAACGGAAAGTTTGCGAAGCCATTAGTGTAGATCGGGCCGGCCTTTACGAGACAATCAATTAGGCCGAAAATTCTGCCAATAACGATTGTAAACACAATGACTACCATCCACCAGCTGTACGGAAGAAAGCGCAAGCAACACACGGCAATTTACTGAGTGGAGTAGGGGCAGTTGTGGTCAAAGTGCTCCCATGTGCCATAAGTTGACAAGTTCTCGGTAAAATTAGTTTACCGACGGTTAGGTACACTCTTTCTTACAAGAATACCTAATTTTTGCAATTTCGCAATGTCCTTAAAGTTTTTGCTTTTAAGCCCTAGATTATTCTTAAATTATTCTTAAAGGATAAGTGACACGAAATTCACCCTACCGCTTTTCCTCGTCCACTTGCAAAACATCTGCTAGAGGTAACTTTGTCCTGGTTGACTCAAAATTTCTTTTAGGTGGCGCAGAAGGTTAGATTTTAGCTTTTTTCACATGACACTATGTCGTAGAAGCTGACAACTTGCGATTAGCCAGCCTTTGTTGCAAATAGCGGTTTGAGACATTCATATACAAAATATTGAATAACTCAGAAAATTTGCTGCCGATTTTCAAACGGACTTCGGCATTCCAACAATTACCTCTTTGGACATTGTTTGGTATGAATATGGACGACTTGCACATGCCAGCTGAGCAGATATAATCACGGAAACTACCAGCTCCAAGGATGATCCAGAGGCTGGCTTGTGTTGAGTTTTTCGTGTTGAAATCACACGCTTTTGCATAGTTCTATGGTGTTAATTAATTCCCTTCTAATGCTACGTCAGCAGTCGTTTCAATTGTGTTACTATACCGAAAACTTGATCAAAACACAGGCGACCAACAAGAATCCTAAAACGTTACAGAAGAGGAATACACCAGTGAACAGGTTGAAAATACCTTCTGGGGAGTTGTTTTCAATATCGAAGCATATTTATACTTAAACAGTTTGTGTTAGGGTGGGCTTGTAAAAACCAAACTTGTTATTTGAGTGCACATGTGGAAATTTTGTTAAGGTTAGCAATCCAGTTGAGGCCGTATGAGAGTCTAACCTCTTGGAAGATGAGAGGGGTTATAGAACGTTCAGATTTAAATAGATAGCTACTTTCCATGTGTAGCCGTATACGATGCAGTGAGGCATTTCATTACAATTTATTGGCAGTCTACAACTGCAAAATTGTGCAACAGACAGCTTCTGAGAATCACAGACTGTCGACCTCTACATTATAGTGTCATGGGACAACTTTCCAGCCATTACTTCAAAGGAACGTTTTAGGAAGAAAATGAAAGTAGAAATGAATAATATTTAGCCAACACGTTCAGACAGCATTTTACTTCAAGATAAAGCAAAAAATTTTGGTGCCAAAGTACGTGTCATATAGTAATAAATTAACATCAATATTGATGTCTTACGTCCTCATGAAGCAAAACAAAAGTGGAATACAACGGTAAATAGCGTATCAACTGTGCAAAAATTAATCTAACAGTAAAATCATATCTCTAATAAATATATACATTCTGAGACTACGTTTACACGGGGCCGGCCGAATATTTGAGCGGCCAAATATTAGGTCGGCCCCCGTGTGAACGCTGCCTAAGGTTGCTTTCGTAAGCGCGCCTAAGTGACCTAATTAGCCAGCCCCTTGTGAACAGTACGCCTAAGTGGGCAAATATTTGACCGACCAAATATTCGGTCGGCCCCGTGTAAACGCTGCCTGAGAATGTTCTGAGTGTCAATGAAGCTTGAGCCTTGGATTATTCTTAAATTATTCTTAAATTTCGGCCATTTTGAGCCTCAAATATTCTTACAATACTCGGCTACCTGCTCCAAAATACCCGGCATATTCAGGGCCGCTGGCCTCCCCGGATTTTTCTTAAAAATTCTCCACTGGCAGGGGCGTAGCTAGGGGCAAAGGGAGGGGGCAGCCGCCCCTATAGATAAAAGAGTTGATGTCTGAGAAATGCTCAAACCTGCAATAAAATTGATACATTTGAAAGTAGCTTTGAAAAGCAAATGCAGCTGATCTTTTCCAGCTAGAAAGGATGTATCTTTACACTCAAACGAGCGTTTCCCTAGTATTTAAAGGGTGTGGTAAAAAAATTTTGACCCCTATCGCTCTTTCCGTCATCATAGCAGATGATACTTCAATGCTGGCGATGACAGAAAGCTATTCCCCTTACCCTCTATTTACCTTTTAGTTGTCTCTAAGGGCCACACCCTGTTTACCCCTCCCGTTCTTGTCTACACCCAGTTTTGCTCCCCAAAGATGCAACTATGACTACCCACTGTACGCTGGTAAAGGAATCTTTACAGTTTAGTTGATGCTTTCTGTTAACTATTGAGGTTTGCCTTTAAAGCATGTGATTCAAAACATTCGGGTGCAGTAAGGACATAGCCAAGAAGATTTGGTTTAGTCTACTGAGATGTTGAAGCGAAAGTCACTTTTAAATCAAAGGAAAAGTCATTTTGAATTTTATTGATGAAAATTGTTGTAAAATGACATGACAGCGACTCGATGCCTTACAAGATATAGAAAATTAAAGCTTAAAAAATATTTTCAGGGTGAAGCGTGTGGTAAGGAGAATAATAAATAATTTTTAATAAATTCTTTAATAATTAAATTAGCCAAAGTACAGCTGATTCTGACCAACAATTAAGATTTCAAGGTAAATAAAAAATAAGACTACATGCAAATTGCAAAAACGTAAGTTGATCTTGTAAATCTTGCAAACAGTTGGCCTGCATTAGCTTTGGCTTGGCTACTGTAAATTGTTTCTCTGGCCGGAGTTGGAAATCAAAGGCTAAATACACGGTGTTTTGAAGAAATCCAGGTGTATTGCCTGAGCATCATTTCAATCTTTCCCCTTTCACGTTTTAATTTGAGTTTCAAATTTTTTTAATTTATTTTTCTACTTTTAAGTGAAGATTTAAGTTTTGAGTTTTAAGTTGTTCGGAGAGCCCCTTGTAAATTAGCTTACATGAAGAACAACCTTTCTTAAATATGTGAAGTCATAGATTGATACTGATTTATCCAGATATAGAGCCAGAATTGCAATCTAGAGTAGCCGCCAAGTGACCTTAGTTTATACATCAAATGCTGCAATAATCCACAAAATCCCTACAACATGGCATTTTTTCACATAACTTGCCAAATAATCCATTTCATATTTATTTCACATGATACCTACAGATAAGCATGAAAAGATCTGTAGCAAGGCCCAAAAATCAGCAAGTAATCTGAGTTAAAGTATGAAGTAAATTCTAATTGGAAATCTAATACCTGTTTTTTAAATTCGTTTCTACTCTCATGTGCCAAATAAATGCCACCCCGCTTATTAATTTCTCAATTTTTTCTAACACCCAGAACTTATTAGGATCCCCGTTTATTAATTTTAAGAACATTAACTTGTTTGTCATACTGCTAATTAATAAATGCTGGAATGGAGCTATGCATGTAAAACTAGGACAGATAAAATAGCTTGCGAAAGTACTTGTATCTCATATTAGGACGTCTCACATTTAGTTATTTGTTATTTAGACTCATAGTGCTTGTAGAAGACTGGAGAGGTCTACGTTGTATCGCGTTGGTATATTAGGTATTTGGACTGTGAAAGGTTGAAAGGGCCTTCACATTTCACATTTTAGTTGTTCGTGAGATATGTCGAGGGCTCGACTGGGAGTGAGCCAACAGAATCATTATAGTTTCCAGGAAATGTTAGCATGTTTATATCGGAAGTTTCTATTCATAAATTGTAAGACGCACGTATATGTCCAAAATTATGTTATATTAGTCGTTGAGAAATAAGTTAGGTTGGATATAAGTAACACAAACATAGTAATTCTGTGAAGCTAGGCACACCATAGGAAACCCCGTAATAATGAATGTGCATTTTACAGCATTCCATTCTATTGTTTTAGGGATTAAGGATTATCTACCCTTTCGTCATACACGACTAGACTAGGTATTCTAGAATAAACTAGCATTACCCTTCTATTTTATTTACTGAGTAACGATTACTCCATGTCGGCAAAAATGCTGATGCATCCTAAATCAGTATTTCTACATTATTTTAGCGCACCTCTCGTAGAGAACTAAGATTTTGAAGATAACTAGGATGTTGAAGATAACTAGGATTTTGAAGATAACTAGGATTTTGAAGATAACTAGGATTTTGAAGAGAACTAGGAGGAAGATTCAGATGAGCATTAGAATTAGAACTATGTGAATCATGAGTTAGAGTTCGTTGGTTCAATGGCAGGGACGCGAGTCACCTAGTCGAGCCATTTGTACAAAGAAGTTGGAATGGAGATAAAAGTTAATAGCTATTAAAATGTCTACTCTCTCCACCACAATTCCAAAGACCGCTCGTGCATCAAGGAATCCTGACCAGGTATAAAGTTGCCCACCGCAGGAGTGCATCCAAGAATTCTACGACGATTATGATGATGATATTCCAAGCGTCATTTCATCTCCCTTCATCTCTCTCTATCTCTCATCTTTCTCTTTTTCTTCTTTAAATTTCACATGTTTACAAACCCGTCATTTCATTTCCTTTCTTTGTAAGTACTATTTACAACCAATTTCCAGAGCAAAATAACATGCTTTTGTATATATTTTAGTTTTATGCTTTATGACAACCTGTTTTAATTCCTCCTATCCGTGCATAATCATTTAAAGCCGTTACTCAAATTTCAACCCCCGTTTATTTTGAGCCCTCCCCGTTTATTGAATTTCGGAATTTTTCTGACCCCCTGTTTAGTAGGACCCCCGTTTATTTGGCACTTGAGAGTACACGTTCTTTTCACCCACCTGCATGGATACTCTCTGAACTTTTCATGATGAATTATCAAAACTAACTTTCTTAAGACTTTCTTAGAAAAGATTCTTGAGTTTTAGTGTTTTGCATATGCACATTAATGGAAAGTGAAAAAGCTCCGTTTACACTTGAAATAATGATCAATCTTAGTATATAACAGTAGTGTAACTGTTGGAGAGGAAACATCTTAACGCACATAACATTTTAAACACATATACACTTGTAAACATTCTTGGTTTCAAAAATCCAGTATCAACTTTCTTAACTTTTTGGGTAGTCGAGAACTACTTTCTTATAAAACTCTTTTGTTAGAAAAATTTTTATTGAATAATATTGCTCATAATACGAATTTTCAATATTAAGAATTAGTCCTTACTTCCTCTTTTAGGCCCTGCTTTATTTAATAAATCGAGTCTATACCTGAATGAAATCAAAGCTGTATATGAAATTATATGTATTTGAAGTTTGAGAGATATTGTTCCCAAAGTAGTGGAACTTTCGAATTCATCTTTATTCAAAATGTATTAGTTTTTGTAGTTGCTTTTCTCTCTGCTTTAAAAAGTCGTATTGTTTGAGATCTGGTGTATAAATTAATGACAGATAGAAATAATGTAAATATTTCATCATAGTACAGCATGGCTGATACAGCAGAAGGACCTCCAGAGGTTGATGCCAAGACAGTGATGAAGGAAAGCAATGATCATATTAGGAAATCACCAGTGTGGGGTAACAGAATAGAGTCCTTACTAAATAATGAACATATGAGTGATATAAAATTTATAGTAAATGGTGAAAAATTGCATGCCCACAAGTTTGTACTTGCCCTTGATAGCGAAGTCTTTTACGCCATGTTTTATGGGCCTATGGCAGATGACAGAAAAGAAATCGACATTGTAGATTGTGAGAATCCAGAAGATTTCCTAGAATTCCTTTCACTTATTTACAAGAAGTCTGCGAATGTAACTTGGGAAAATGTTGAGCAATTATCATACCTCAGAAAGAAGTACATGGTTATGGAAATGGGACTGTTTTCAAAGTTGATTAAATCAACAGTGGAAAGTGGAAACTGCCTGGATTTGCTTGGCATATCTGTAGCGTTGGAAGAAGACAGCATGATTGAAGAATGCCTGGGAGTAGTTCGAAGAGATGTCAGTGCATTGATAAAGACTCAGCAATTCTTAGAGTTGAAGCAGCCAGCATTGAAAGTAATACTCAAGCAGGACATGCTAAACGTCAATGAAATTGATCTTTTCTTTGCTGTGGATGAATGGTGTTCAAATCAAGTAAAACTGAAAAAGTTAAATGGAAAAACATTGAAGAAGAAGGAAGCTCTTGGTGATGCTCTTTATCATCTAAGATTCCCAATAATGGGTTTAGAAGATTTTGCAGTGCACTGTAGGCCATCTAGCTTGTTAACCCGCAAGGAGATTATTGAAGTGTATGATGCAATAGCATTGAATCTCCATAAGACACTACCTAAAACTACACAGAACAGCGATGAAGATGGCGATGAACGTGAAAGTAGTTGTGATTTTGGTGTAATAATAGCACCTAATTTCGTTTGCAAAGCACGTTTGAAAGGAAATTTAAATATTTGTATAGAGGAAAAAGGATTGGTTAACTACGGGACAGGGTTGTCGACACCCTATTACCCCTTGCCAACGTATTATATTGACTATAACTACGACCCCCAGTATCTTGTCCTTTCAATAAGCAGTAGCAAGGGTGTTTGGTTGAAAGGATTGAAGATCTCACCATTGTCAGTAACGACCATAACATTTGATGGTAAAGCATGTGCACTGGAAAATATAGGTAAAGAGCAAGGAATCGCGCGATTAGATACACCATACATGATGGAAGCTGGGGAAAGATATGCATTTCGAACTATGCATAGTAATTCGCAAATCTCTATATCACGCACAGCTGGCGAAGGTGAGGAACGTTGCCATGTGGTATATAAATGGAATGATTTCGAATTCTCATTAGGAAAGCCCACGACTCAATCTCCTTTACAATTCAATCAATTAATCTTTTCAATATTTGATGCCACGCCAATTGGTGATGATGATTTTGATAGTGAAGCAAGATGTCTTGATATCACAGCCATTCCAGTGCCTTTAGAGACTAACGAAGCTATTTAAATAGATTCATTCCACACAACAATAAACTCGACTCAATTTTTTCTCATTTGATTTTTGAAAAGCCTATATAGAACCATTCAAGAAGATATTTCTTCAGAACAGATTTTGCGGTTCTATGATCTTATAATTAGGATTTTGAGAGAGTTTCTCAGATGACCTATGTAGGCAATAGCTTTGCCTCGATAGGAATAGAATATTGTAGCCTGATAAAATTTGCTTTATTGCCCTTTTTTGCACTTTATATTAATAATTAACACTAGTTGTTGAAAAGCTGATGAGTAGAGTCACAAGTTTATGGCATTAAGGAAATTAAGTATACTTCCTGGTATGTAGATAACTTTACTGAAGGAAATTTTTCATGTTTGCACATAGTGGGGATGCTTAGGCTTAGAAAATCTGGTAAGTGGATCAAATTGTAAATCAAGGAGAGATATCTAAAACCCGAAACTCCCTAGCGTGTAATTCAGACAATTTTTTGTCCCGTATTTTTCATGGCTTTCAAGACAAGAATTTCCATAACTGGCGGGTGCAAAACTCTTTCTTTCAAATCAAGAACTTACACTAAATGCACAACTTTACGGCCTCTTTAATGGAGCATCACTTGTGATGACAAACAATTCAAGACAACGAAGTTGAATATCTTGAGGTGAGTAAAAATGCCAAATCTGGTTCTAGAAAATATGTTATTGCAAGTTGCTTGAGAGCATTCCGTCTTACCCGGCTTGGCTTATTCAATGATCTTCCTGCATGAATGGATAGAATGGGTGACCCCTGTTTTTAATTTGCAGCTGGCTTTCTTGGAGTTGAGTGGAATTCTAATGAGGATGTATTACTCTCAAGTGCCAAATAAACGGGAGATCCTAATAGACAGTGGGGTTGGAAAAGATTCCGACATTTAATAAATGGGGGGTCAAAATAAACGGGGGGCCAGCATTTGAGAAACGACTAAATTATTACAAAGCGATGGAAATAAGAAAAACACGTTGTCAGAAAGTATAAAGCTAAAATATACACAGAAGCATGCTATTTTGCGTTGAAAATTGGGTGTACATAGTACAAATAAAGAAGGGGAATAAAACGAGGAGTTCGTAAAAAAAGCAAATTTCCTTAAAATTAATAAATGCGGGGTCCTTATAGGGTCCGGAGATTAGAATAAAATTGAAAAATTAATAAGCGTGGGGTGGAACGTTTATTTGGCACCTAAGAGTAGTAGGTATTTATGACAGGCTTTTAGTTAAATGATTCGACTCAGTAATGAACTACAACTCGTGCATGAGTCGTAGAGATTCTCTAGTCATGAAAATAATACTTCAATAAGGAAGAACTACTAGTTTTAATGGCGTGTAGTAGTGTAGAAGTAAATTGATAGCTAGGGGACACTTTTCTTGCACTCATTTTAATCAGAAACTAAAATCTTTGTCCAACTAGTCAGTTGAAAATCTTAGAAAGTGTTCTAACAAGAAAGCGATGTTAATACTTTAAAGAAAGGGTCTCATACTCAATTTACTTGGGGGCTGCTAGAGGCAATCATGTAACCGTACTCAAATATCCTTAATAATAGTTTTGATCATTCTTTCTGAGTATGAAGTGACGACTCATGTCTATAAATATTGGAATGCATGAAGTCATTGTGTTACTTAACCTAGTCCTGATGAGGGACAAGGCAGGAGCTGGCTGAAAAGCCCTTCGGAGGTCTTCTCCTCTTGCGGGCTACACAAGTACTATACTTTCTATCCATATGGGGGCCACAAAATTTTGGGGTGGAAGTCTGAGGCCACTGCTTTCAGTCTTATGAACTAACCGTTTCTCACAATTTATTAATAAAGTATTTTGTCTTGCTCTGTCCCCCTCCCCCATTCTTCTATACCATAGATGCCATGCTAGCCATAGTTTGGTTTCACATAGGAGATTCAGTCCCTCCTTCGTGAAACTTATGCCGCCGTCTCTGTCTACAAAGGTTTGCTCTTGAAATCATAAAAATGCTAGTTGCTTGTCGCTCGGAAGAGAACTTTCTTCATTGAGAAATTGAAAGCAGTGAGATAGTCAAAAAAGTTTAATTGTTAATTTGAGCGAAAACTGGTCTTACCAAGAAGATCCTTATCAAAATAACATTGCTTTGCAAGATACCATTAATTTACTCAAAATTATAGGTGATTGCACAAAAAATTCAAGTTAGAGATCAGCAACCAAAACTAAATCTTATGTGAAAGAATATAAAAAAAGATGAAGATAGGTTTTTATTCCATGTTCATACCTTCACTAGAAGATTTGAATCTACCAATAGCTGTTTTCTACAGCCATTATTGCCAGCAAAGATTAATTTCCCAGGATTGGGAACCTATTGGTATTGGAAACCTGCTACAAGTTCGGTGGCACTGGGGGGCTGCGGGCTTCAGCCCCCCACTTGTGACCACTCGGTGATTGTGAAAAGGCAATTGTTATAAAGATAGCAATTTTATTGACTTCTCAGCCCCCCACTTTTTTCCAGCCCCCTACTTTTCACTTGGTAGTGCCGTGCCTGTAGTACTGAAGAGGCAGTTACTTGTAATGTGCTTAAAAATGTGACAAGTATATGCTATATTATGTGGCTATACTCTCTTTACTCTGTTAGTAGAAAATAAAAATTGTTTCTGGCATATTGTTTAAAAATTAACAGGAGAAGGAATTTACTTGCCAGTTAAGTCTTTATTGCACACATTAACAACTTAATGTTGCCAAAAACTGGATTTTAAAATGATACTCATTCTCGACGACTGGCCTATGGATAGCACCTATCGAAAATGTGGCAAAGGTTACTTCTCATTGTGTCTCTTTTCAAGGCTTGCGCATGGCCTAATTAACAGGAAAAACACCTATCTTACATCTAGAAACGCTAAAGCAATGGATTTTATGCTAAACAGATCTGAATTCTGTCTGTTGTTAGCCAAAAATTTGCGAAAAAAGTCTTCAAGTCGCTATAGAATGACACTTATTGGCCCGATTTTAAAAATTTTTTCGCGGCAATTGAATTCACACATTGAATGTCTTTCGCACCAATCTAGCTATTATACGACGTTAGGATACCAAAGGGGCCGTTCAATAATTACGTCACGCTGGGGGGTGGGTGGTTCTCCGGGATTTTCGTGACGCAGCGTGACGGTAAATGAGGGGGGTGGGTAGTACTTATTTCAAGTCCGTGGCGTCACGGTAAAAAAAAATTTGCAACAAAGTTTTATTTGGATTTGTCAATAAAGACGTTGTTTTCAGCTTTTATGTCATTAAAAGATGGCTTTATTGAAACTGTTTCAAAACATTCGGATTTCGATTTCAAATGTTTCA
>WIPJ01002613.1:0-13484 GCA_018155075.1 Cassiopea andromeda | reverse complement strand
GTCTCTGCCTAGAGTGATGTCACGCAAGGGGATCTCACATGAAACCGTGACGGAGCGTGACGAGGGGGGATGGGTGGTTCTAAAAACCCAAATTTAGCGTGACGTAATTATTGAACAGCCCCCAAAAAGTGGCTAAAAAATGATTGTGCATAACGCGAGCTATACACTGATGCTTGGTCACAGCCGGCAGTACGGCGAACGGTAACACAATGCTTTCGCGCAAGTTGTTCATTTGCAAGTATCGATCGTGTTAACATCGACTCGATCATATTAATAAGGAATCACAACAGCAACAACAACAAAACATCCCCAATTGTGATATTTTGGCACGAACTCGGACAAGGAAGCTGTTATGAAAGGAAAATGCATTTCATTAGGGAGTATTCAAGTAAGGTAAGATTGATTCAACATTTTGTTAACTTCACAGCTATCTTCTGATGCCTAGCTTTCAATATGTTTCAACAAGCCTGACTTCTGAGTGAGGACGTCAGAATCAGATTCACATTCGCTTATATCCTGCACATGATCCACCCAATATGTAGACCTATCATGGCATAGTTTTCCATCATCCAAACCAAAACCAAATTTATAGCCAATCTGATACAAAATACTATTTATTAACGATTTTTTGAGAATTTTCCTCCTCAGGGGTTCATCAATAATTCGACTCATAGCACCCATACCGCTCATCCTACTATCATTCTACCCTGAATCTTTGTTCTAATGATTTCAATTATTCAGACTAAGTTGATGGGTTCATTTTTTGGAATAATTGGTGTCCTCACAGACAAAGATACCTGTACCTGAAGCAGAAGACCATTGGCCGTATGGAACCTGGCTCCAAAGACTATACGTAAAGTCCTAGCAAACCTCATTGGTACATAATCTATGGTATCAGTGAGGAATTTATTTATTGATGCTATTTATCCAAAACAAGAGATTAGAATTATCTTATCTTATTACCCACGTTTTTGACAAGTTTCGTTTGCCCATTACTGAAACTTCCTTAACCTTTTCACAATTCAAGTTTTCAAAACTTTCTTAAGACTTTTTTAGCAAACTTATTATGTTCCAAGTTTTTGCACATGCACATCAGTGGCAAGTGAGAAAGCTCTATGCACACCTGAAATGATAGTAAATTTGAGTTAATACCAGAAGTTAATTAGTGGATTTTTAGACCTAAGACAGTTTATGCTTTTATATGTATATGAAAAAGCAACTTATCTGTGCAGAAAATGCTATGTATAGCACTTTGTGTGCAGTTAAAGTGATTTCTAAATACATATTCAAATATGAACTTTCTCAGGTCTAAAAGATCCAACTTTCTTAACTTTTTGAGCAGCCAAGTATTACTTTCTTGTAAATCCTTTTCTTATAGAAAGTGTGTATTGGAGATAGTGTTTAAATATTGAAATTAGTAATGGCATCTTGTTATGAGAGACTTTTCATTTGAAGTAAATCTATCTTGTAATAAAATGATAATTTTGCAAAATAAATTATCTTGTAATAAGAGAATTTTTCTTGCATCTAACAGTATTTTTCAATAAGATACTTCCTATAGTACCTTACCTATCTTTGTCCAAAGCTGACTCTTGAAAATCCATTATATTTAATATTTGATATTTTAGAACCAAGGCATGATAGATTACAACATGGGAATTGTGTGAAACTGTTAGGAAGAACCATCATAGCATGGTTTCAGAACGCAAATGACTTGAAAATGCCAACAGTATTGTTTCTATTGCTCCTGCACTGTGTCAAGCTTGGCCAACAGGCTTATATGAAAGTACAAAGATATGGT
Organism: Cassiopea andromeda; assembly: GCA_018155075.1. NCBI lineage: Eukaryota > Metazoa > Cnidaria > Scyphozoa > Rhizostomeae > Cassiopeidae > Cassiopea > Cassiopea andromeda. Next base: position 11,683 of record WIPJ01002613.1, on the reverse strand, counting down.
CATTCATAAAGAAAAATGAATGCCTAGAGAACAGGGTTTATTTCTAGGGGGTTCAGGGGGTGGAGTCTCCCTTGTTTATATTCTAGTACACTTTGGGGGCTCAGTCCTCCCAAAATTATTACAGTGATCTTGCTTTTCAAACTGCATTTCCTTGCTTACAATGTCTTGTATTGTACTGCTATGACGAATTCCATCACCGGTACATGACTATTAAGATCTTTCTAGATGTTGGCTATATTATGTCACAATTAGACTAAATTATCATGCCTCCATCTTTATCAATATGGGCATGGTACAATCAAGCCACACCCACATCATGACAATGCATCTAGAGCTCCCTTGTTAAAATATTTACAAATCATCTCCACTATAAAATGTTGATCTGGTAAGGTTGGTGTCACAAGATCAAGTTGTCACAAAGATAACAAGGAAATTCTTGATAAATTGTAGATAGACTATCATGAAATAGTTATATCAATAACTTCCTGTTCAGTCCCTTCAATAATTGTATCCTCTACTGCTGTGCATAACAAAGCCTAAACATTTGTATCACCCTGGCTATTAATTTAGGTTGAATTTTTATAATATATCAAATAATTTTACATCCAAGATCCAATTAATAGTATCAACAGCAACAATGCAACTTATTGATTCTATGAGCTAATTTTCTGACTAACCCTCTGGTAGAAAATTCTCAACAAATCGTAAATAGATAGTATTTTGTATCACCTTGGCTATAAATTTGGTTTGGATGATGGAAAACTATCAAACAACTGTACATATTAAGGATGAAATGATAGTAGGATGAGCAGCAATGCAACTCATGGGTTCTATGAGTTGAAGTATTGATGAACCTCTGAGGAGGAAAGTTCTCAAAACATAATTAATAAATAGTATGTTGTATCAGCTTGGCTATAAATTTGGTTTTAGTTTGGATTATGGACAGCTATGCCATGATAAATATTGGGTGGATCATGTGCAGGATATAAGCGAATGTGAATCTGATTCTGTATCCGAATCTGAATGTGGCTCCAGAGGACATTGAAGTTAAATGAGGGAATTGCACACTTAAGATTTTTAGGTCTCAAATGGTACTGCACACCTTGAAATGGGATTGGTAGGTTGCTGAAGGACATGCTAGGGCATGGAAAAGGGAGGCTCTGAAAGTATGTATAATTGGGTGTATGGGGGGAGGAGAGTGAAATTTTCAACCTTGTTTACATATCACACAATTAAGTGTGTGACCACTTCCAGATTTTTCTGAGCAAACACCTGGGGCAGATTTGCCATGGATGTAGGGTGCATTAATTGTTACATTCCTTCTTTAGATGGTAAAATGGCTCAGACCTTCAAAATTTGAAGTGCAGTTGTTTGCTTAGAATCAATAATCCACAATTTTAGTTATGACATTATCATCAATAATTCACAATTATTGTTATGACATTATGTTTGTGTGCAAGGTGAAAAAAGAAATTTTTGAACAATAGTAATTATTCCATACATGTTGCTGTTTAGCATACCACAGAATATACCTACACTACTGGGCAATCCCATAACATCACCTATTTTTTGGATAGCTCATTAGGAGAGGAATGTTAAAAGATCATAAAGCTTACAAGAAACAAGTTTGATCTTTATTAAGAATCTACTTTTCCTGAGGTTTCAGTGGTTTCATGAGCTATTGTTGGTCCCTATTATCTTTAAACTTGTTATTGACCCAAGAAGCCAGCTTTCAAAAGATGGAGGGGGAACCATGCTGGATGGGTGTGGCAGCCACACCTTAATCTAAAGAAAGTTCTTATTGGACACACAGGTAGAGGGGGGAGCTTGGTAGCACAATCACAAATTCTTTTTCCGCACACCCTTACCTTGGCTACAGCATAACTAATGCCCTTTAGAGTGAGACAGAAGGGGTTTGAGGGCTTGCTTCCAGAAAAAGTTTTGCAAATGCATTCCTTACAATGTTGGAAAATTTCTAATTTTCCTGAAGGAAGTATAGGCAATTTTCTTACTTCTTTTAGATCTCTTCACTCTTCCAAGCAGAAAGTATAGTAATGGTCTCCAATGCTCAAGCCAATCACTACAAATTTTAATCATTTAATGTTGTATAAACTAATCTAACAATGCATATTGTAGTTATAATTTTTTTCAAGCTATGTATTGGTGGCTGCTAAGAACAAGTTATCAATGTATTGCAAGAGCTGTCCAAAAATCGTAGGATGTGTTGATGAAAGTTTGATGACACCCTCCTTTGCTGGTCATGAATTTTACCATATATACACAGGAACAATGGAATGATTTTACAAGACAGAGCTACAAACACCTTCCTTGCTATCAGGGCTGCTGAGAGAGTTCAGAGGCCCATGGTGAAAAAAGAGAAATGAGGCCCCCTGCAAGTGAAACTAGCCGAAAATTTTCTGGATCTAGAAATGAACTTTAGAAAATTTCTACTGGTTTACTTTATGAGACCCCCAACCCTTGAAACATTGGGTGTTATGAGGCTCCTTGGACCCTGAGGCGCTAGAAAAATTTGCCCTCTGCTCCCTCTCATTGGCTCTGCCTGCTATTTGTACTTTTATGCCAATTCTTCATTTTTTTCTTTTAGGCAAAAGTCAACTTAACTTTTATGTGCAGGAAAGGGTGGGCAAGGTCTTTGAGTTGGGTTGGCCATGCTCCCTATGCTCCCTCCTGGCTATTATTCTGATCCCCAGTCAATAATTTCTTTTTAAAGATTGCTCAGTTTCTGCATGATTCTGCTTCATTTGGTAACATACAGACATAAAATAAGTAACTGTGACCCTGCAGAAGATTGCTACCAATTCATTTCTTGATACTTACACCCAATTTTCATGGCAATACAGCGTACTGCTGTATATATTTTAGTTTTATGCTTTATGACAACCTGTTTTTGTTCTTTCCGTCTTTGTAGAATCATTTAGAGCCTTTTCTCAAATTCCAACCATCTTCCGCTTATTTGACCCACCGTTTATTGAATTTCGGATTTTTTCCGACCCCCTGTCTATAAGGACCCCCCGTTTATTTGGCACTTGAGAATATGATATTGTCGCGCTTCTCTAGTTGTTTATTTTCTGTATGTTTATAGTATTAAAACTTTAGAACTTGGTTCTCTTAAGCTGTAATTCTCAGACTCCAAATATGGTTTTTTCCTAAACTCATATTTGGCGTCTGAGAATTACAGCTTAAGAAAACCAAGTTCAAAATATTGAAACGCACCTCACAGTATAGAAAGGTAAAAAGACCCCCATCTGGGCAGAGTGTTAAGGGTGTTACAGTAAATATTGTCATCATATTTGTACATTTTTCATAGCAAACAAGATGAATGCTATTTTTGAAATATTTTATCATAGCGTGGCATGGCTGATGCAGTGGAACAAAAACCAGACCAATCTGATAAGATTGAAGTGAAGAATGATAATGGCGATGTGTGGAAATCAGCAACAATAGCTAATAGAATAGAGTTTTTACTCAATAATGAGCTGATGAGTGATGTAACATTTGTCATAAAAGGAGAGCGATTTCATGCTCACAAGTTTGTCCTGTCAATTAATAGTGAAGTCTTCTACGCCATGTTTTATGGTCCTATGGCAAATGATGTGAAAGAAATCGATATTGTAGATTGCAAGAAACCAGAAGATTTCTTTGAATTCCTTTCACTTATTTACAAGAAGTCTGCCAATGTAACTTGGGAAAATGTTGAGCAATTGTCATACCTCAGAAAGAAGTACATGGTTATGGAAATGGGACTGTTTTCCAAGTTGGTTAAATCGACAGTGAATACTGACAACTGCTTGCTTGCACTGGACACATCTGTTGCGTTGGAAGAAGATGGCATGATTGCAGAGTGCGTAGGAGTAATCCGAAGAGATATCAGTGTACTTGTAACAACTCAACAGTTCTTGGAGTTGAAGCAGCCAGCATTGAAAGTAATACTCAAGCAGGATATACTAAATATTATCGAGATTGATCTTTTCAAAGTTGTTGATAAGTGGTGTTCATATCGTGTAGGGCTAAAAAAGGCTGTTGGAGAAGCATGGAAAAAGAGAGAAGTTCTTGGAGATGCTCTTTATCACATAAGATTTCCACTGATAGAAATAGAAGATTTTGCGATTTATTGCAGGCCCTCTGGAATACTCAGAAGCAAGGAAATTATTGATTTGTATGAAAGGCTTGTTTTGAGTCCTGATAAATCTGCATCAATAAAAATGCGAAAAAGCTATGAAGAAGATGACGGAGATGATTGTAATGCTGAAAGTGACAGTATTGATCTAGCAGCAAATTTCCCCTCCAAGCAACGCATGAAAGGGAATCTTAATGTATATATAAGCAAAGAAAGTGAGAAGATTGTTGGGAAAATGCTATTTCGCCAAATGGAGCTGGTTATGCTTTTCGGTAATATCGTTGCGTATTTTGCAATAAGTGGCAGTAGGAGTATTTGGTTAAAAGGATTGAATGAAACTTTGACAACAAAATCGATTTCATTAGATGGCAAAGAATGTGGATTGGAATTTGTTGGTAAAAAAAGGAACTTGGCGCGATTGAAAACACCGTACTTCATGGAATGTGGTAAAATATACAAGTATTTAAAGCAGCAAGCTGTTTCAAAAGCTTCCATTACAGCTTTGAATCCCATGGGAATGTTAAGTGAACCTTTGCCGGTAGAGCGTCGAGTGTGGTATTTTACATGGAATGATTTCGGATGTGAAATTAGTACATCTGTCCGCAATGACTCTTTACCATTCACTCAACTGGTATTCTCTTTGTTTGATGCGGCACCTATAAGTAATGATAGTGAGGCGAAATTCTTTGACATCACAGCAATGCCAAATGATAAGTGATTAAATAAGAGATGAGAAAAATTTTTAATTGAAGTCACCGAATTTGAGTTCTTATTGGATCCATTTTATATAACACTGAACTTCATTCGAACTATAAGCAGCGTCATTTATTAATGTTTCTTCTTGGGTTTTGCTCTTGTAAGTGGGGGTCTATTGATTGTGTGTACCTGTAACTGGCCTAACAACACACTGAAAATAACAATAAACAAGGCTAAAAGATTAGCAACGCAACAACATAAGGAGACTACCCAAAGAAACAAAACAGTATATGATTTAAAGTGATAAATCACTTCCAACAGTCTCCCACTTGATTTGTTCAGTTCTTTGGATAAACCTGAAGTCCCATCTCATTACGATACTTGAAAAATTTGTCCTTTGAGACAGATTTTGTTAGTATATCTGTAGTAATATTCTCTGTCATGCAATATTCAAGTTTGATGTCACCACGCTTAACAGCATCACGTAAGAAATGAAAGCGAATGTCGATATGTTTTACTCGAGTATACTTAACTGGGTCTTTTGCAATCGCAATTGCGCCTTCATTGTCCTCCTTGATGATAATTGGCTTATCAAAAATCACACCAAAAACTGGCTAACAATAATTTTAGCCATATAGCTTCCTGCACTGCATAATTCCAAGCAATGTACTCTGATCCAAAGTCGATAAAGCAACAACAGGCTGTTTTTTGCTAAGCCAGCTAATCGCTCCACCTCCATAGACAAACAAATTTCCACTTATTGATTTACGATCGGTCAAGTTTCCTGCCCACTCGGAATCAGAAAATCCAACACTATCACAATCCTTTTTGTATAACAAAGCATATTGTGCTGTTCCCTTCATATATCGTAAAACATGTTTTCCGGCTGTAAGATGACTTTGACTTGGACTGCCAAAAAATTGTGCAACTACTCCCACTGCATAAGAGATGTCCGGTTTTGTAGCAATAGCAATGTGCAACAAGCTCCCAACCAACGACTGATGGAGTACTTTATCCTCAGGTTGACTGAAACCATCATCCTTGCACAATTTTACGTTAACGTCCTTGGGCGTTGACACAATTTTTGAATCCGACGTATCTTTAGCATGTTTTCAATGTACTGATTCTGATGAACGTACACGGTGCAGTTCTTGTTATTTTGCACGATCGAAATTCCAAGACAATAGTGCAACTGGCCGATCTCTTTCATTTTAAACCTTTCACTACGAATCACTTTAATTTAATCCATAACATGTTGAGTTTCCGTCAATACCAGAAGGTCATCAACGTAAACTGCAAAAATAACAATTGGATCACACTTTATGTAGAAACACGGGCCTGCCTCCGATTGAGTAACGTCAATAGATAATAAGATTGTATCGAATACTTTGTTCCAACACCACGGGGATTGCTTTAGACCATGAAGCGAACGCTTCAATTTACAAACTTTAGACTCTTGACCACGTACTGTATATCCATCAGGCTGTTCCATGTATGTTTCCTGATCAATGATTCCATTCAAGAAAGCTGTTACTACATCCATTTGATGTAAAAGTAGGTCATTTTGACTAGCAAATACCAGTAGAGTTCGAATAGTGTCAAATTTTACAACGGGGAGAAAAGTTTCTTCATAATCCAATCCATGCATTTGCTGAAAACCTCTAATTACCAGTTTCCCCTTAAATCGTTCAATAGATCCACCACTTTGATATTTGATACGAAATACCCATTTGTTTGTGAGAACTTTTCTATTCCTTGGACGATCAACTAGGTCCAAGTTTTGTTTTCTATTAATGCATTGTATTCTGCATCAGCTGCTGCTTTCCATTCTTGTGCATAATCTCCTTCAAGGGCTTGTTTTATTGTAGTTGGTTCTCATATATTTCCACTACTAATAAATGCAAAATGGCATTGAGATACTTCCTCAGACTTCATGTCACTTGCTTTATAAACTGCCATTTCATGTCCATATTCTTCCTCAAAAGTTCATGGTCTTTTTCCTTTTGTTGCTCTACTTGAAAGCTCTCTTCTCTGCAGCCAAGTACCTTTCACTTTAACCACAAAATTCTGTGCTGGTGTTTCTGCATCTTCAATCTCTTCATTTCTGCATTTCTGAGATTATCGTTCATATTCCTAGAATAATCAACATCACCATGACACTTCTTCTAAAGAGAATACCTTCAAACGGTTTCCTTTATGTTAAACTTTGCCAAAACATTAAACCATTTTCTTTTCAAAGAAGCTACTTTTCAACCTTCAGGGGTGAAAATTGTGTGAAACCCTCACTTCCTCAACATTTCGTAAACTATCTTTCTTTCGGCGCATTGGCTGAGATCTTTTTTCTAGTGTTGGATTATACAACAGCAAAGGCAAGGGTCATCGTACCTTCTATGTATTTCGTTTTCAAGTTAAAGGACTAGTTTTCGCTCTGGAAACAGATAACAATTGCGATAGCAGCTTTCATACCATGTCCCAGAAGGGCGTTTTCTGATGTTCTAGAAGGCGTAGCTCTGAAAAACTTTTCTGGGGGTAAGCCCCCAGACCTCATCATTCTCCCCTTCTCTTCTACAATAGTTCTGTGTTGTGAAATGCCATAGGGGGTGCTTTTGTGCCTCCATTGTCAGTGGTGCTAGGAGCTTCTAGCAAATAGGTGAATTCATCTCCTCCGTGAGTTACACTTGGCATAAATACAACTTGGTATCAATCGAGATGTTTCATAGCTGGCAAAGACGACATTTTAGCTACTGTTTACTACTGCTGGAGTGGTATTCTTTTGAATCTGCTATCACATTATAGATGTAACAGGCCAATATCCAGTGTTTATTTGAAAGTATACCTTAGGCCGTGTAATGTTTGCGCCATGTTATTTTAGTGATTTTAGCGATAGGGTATATTTTCGCGAAATTAAAATTGCGCAAAAATCAATTTTCGCTAATTTTTTTTCCTCACTTAGTTTTTCTGCTTTCAGATCCTTGAACTGAAGCCCACTTTTCCCCGCTTCAGAGTGGATTATTCTTACATTGAGTAGAGAAAATCAAAAAGCACAACAACCATAAAATATCTATTTATTTTGAATCACTAATTACATAACTTTTTCCGGTAAATGCTAAGCCCCTGGCCTTCTTTTATGTATGTTTCAAACTGGGAGCAAGTCTCTTTTTAGTTTGAGTGGTAATGACCCAATGATATAGAAGTGCCGAAGGCGCTAGATGTCTAACGCTAGATGTCTAGCTACTTGAAACTTCGCGATATGTGTATGAATTGCCAAAGTTCAGAGGAAATTGAAAAGGCAAGATGCAAAACATGACAACTCACATTTTATACCCTTAAAAGCCATGCGGAACTTTATGAAATAAGCCCTCACTTTTCTCTAAATTATAAGGGCTCAGTACTGGCGACAGCCATTTTTGCCACTTTTCGAAATGGCCGCCGTGCCTCACTCTGAATCCGCGAGTTAGAGATCTAGCGCCTTCAGCGCTTCTATGTCATTGTAATGACCACTGTCAAATAGCCCTTGTTTGGAAAACAATACATAGCCTCGTTTTGGAATACAGTAAATAGCCTCGTTTTGGAATGCAATACACAGACTCACTTTGCAAAACATGAATTTATGCATGAGCCCCCCCTAATTATTAATCTAGCTGTACAGCACTGCCTAAAGACTATCGATCACACTGTAGGCCTTATAGAACATTCGATGAACATTCTTCTTATCTTTCGTGAAAATTAGAGATGCTCTCCTCATTCTTAGGCTTGACTTATAGAGCGGTTGCAATAAAATTTCCCTAGCCTCGATATGATTAGTGCCGCCATCTTGACGGTCAACACAGCTTTTTTGAAAACGTAAACATGGCCACTAGGTATCACACATTTCCTCTGTCACAGTATGCCCAATCTTTAGAACTCTCAGTGAGAACTTGACATTTATTGAAAATTGATGCTATGAAGGAAGATCCATACTTACTGAAAAAGTCGGAAAAAGTCACCTGACGGCAAAGGAGATACAAGCGAGGAAATCAATGTAAGCATACAACAAATTTTTGAGTGGATGGGTTCTGGAAACGGCAATTAAACATTATGAAGAGAATGATCTTGTGATAGGAACGGTAAGTCAAATATTTTCATTTTTTGTGCCACATTTTCTTATAACATAAGCTCAAATAGACCACTATTTAGTTGTCTAATGAGTTCGTTCAGCTTCTGTTAGTGCTTCCTGGCAAATTTATTTAAAAATTTTCCCACACAGTATTTAAATTTATTAAGAATTACCACTTAAAGCCTATTCTTCAGGCTATTCTTAACTGCTGTTTCTACCGACAGGTTAGACATTCACAGCATGCTAACAAAACACCAATGAAACCTTGATTTTGTTAAAAGCAGGCGGTGAAATAGAAACTGCCCATTGTACCTGCATAGCTGGCCTTGGTGAAGCTTGTTAACATGTTGTGTCTCTCCTGTTTTATTCAGAGGCATTTTATTGTACAAGAGAAGCCACGTCTTGTACACAAGAGCAATGCAAATGGTTACTACCAAAAGCTTTAAAATAGGTGCCCTAATTATCTGTTTTAGAGATAGATTTTAATGGGGCAACATGAAAGATGAAAGATCTCAGCTGCAGCACTGAAGATGGAGACAGTAATAGGCCTACAAAGAGGAGGAAGACTCTAGAGCCTGCACACATTGAGAATGATCAGAGGCAGAGGGAATTCCTTAGCAAATTAAGCTTGTGTGGTCTTGTAGCATTGCTGCATCCAAATTAGGTCTTGTAGCATTGCTGCATCCAAATTTAAACAGTCTTGTAGAACAAATGCCATTAACCCAAGCAGGAGCCTAATCAAAAGCATTTGCTACCCAACAGAAAGCAAGTTAACAAATAGTGCTGTAGTTTGGGGTTTAGAAAGGGAAAGCATTGCAGTGGCAGACTACATAAAGAAAATGGAACGATCCCACAAGGAATTTCATTTCTGTAAAATAGGGCTGCTGTTGAATAGCCAATGGCCATTCCTGGGGTCTTCTCCAGATGGTTTGATATCATGAAAGTGCTGTGGGCAAGGTGTTCTAGAGGTTAAGTGTCCATATAGTAGCAGAGATATTCCATTAAGTGAATATGCTTGTGAACAAAATTCTATGCTTTCACCTGCACAAAGCACATATGCACTAAAACAAGACTATCAGTACTACTATCAAGTACAATGTCAACTTTTTATATCTGGTGCACAGTATGCTCATTTCTTGGTATGGACTCAAAATGAAACCCATAATGAGACTATTCTTCCAGATAAATCATTCTTTGAAATGAATGCATCAAAATCAGAAAACTGTTTTAAATTATGCATCTTACCAGAAATGCTTGCCAAACATTAGACAAGAAAATAAATAAGGACATACAGAAATTAGATTGCAGATTACTTCTGGTATGTTATTATCCATTTTTCTTTTTACAAGAGAATAACTTCAGTATCATGCTAATTTAATTTGAAAGTTCATTTCATAGCAAAGTTTATGAATGTGATAAGCAACAGGAACTTTATAGAATATGATATGCACTACAAGTGGAATAGGGCAATTAGTAAAATTGAACAACAGAATCACAGATATTTGTTAGAGCACAGCACACTTTTGCAACATTATCAATCTGAGGAGTGGAGTTATCACTATATAATGTTTCAATAGGAAGAAAACCACCCATGATTTGATACTAATCCCAGAATTCTCTCAATATGAAACCGCAAATTTGCAAGTCTTTGAGTTTCTTCAACTTGAAGAGATTATAAATGTGTTTTCTCTTTGGTATAAGCTGGTATTTCTAGTTTGGTACTCTTTAATGCTACACGTTCAATGATGTTGAAGCCCCTATCTGCCAAAAAATATCACCTGGAAGGAGTCTATATAAAATGTGACAATTTTCTGTCAAATATTTATCACCTGTGTGACCACCCAAGCCTTAGATATGAAAGAAATGGTCCCTTGTGGACAAATACCTATCAAAAATTTTATAGTATTGTGGTGTTTATAAATGTTCCAAGTAGATGCACGGGCCAAAAGACCTCCTGGACGCTCAATAAATACCTCAAAGCAATCGATTATAACTGCAACTTTGTGACCATAAGCTTGGACAAAATCAGTAGGCATAGTTTTCTGGAGTTACTCTCTTTTAGGCCACTTAATCAGAAATTTAAGCACTATCACTATAATGTCAATCCATTTATCAAAAGTTATTGAAGCAGTTGACTTTGATATATTACAGCGGTAGGCAAATTCCTGGAATGGCAGGTTTAATTGTAGTCTCATCATAGTAAGCCAAAACTCTTGAAAGGAGGTTAAACAATTTCGGTGTGTGTGACACTGATTCTGAGAGAAAGGAGAATAATGAAATAAGCATCAAATAGTTGGCAAGACTAGTCAAAAACAAAACCATTTCTTTATCTTGTTCCAATCTAGCAATATCAATTGGTATCATGGAAATGATCTTCTCTTTAAGACTTGTGTTTTCATTTTCTAATGCTGGCAATTTCTGCTCAATGCCACCCATGAAAGTTCCTTTTGAACTTCCGTTAATAAAAATGCTGCTGAAGAGCTAATCTTCTCGTCATGATTTTCCAACTCATCGGAAGTAGAAGGCGCAATGACGTCCAAACAGTATTGATGTACTACAGAGGTATGCTGGCCTAGTCCTTCGATCTGCGAAGAAGGGCGCTTTTCTGATCGCTCTTTCCGCCTTTCCCAACATGAAACACTCTCCTACTTTATATTTGAGTGGCCTAAACGCAAGGTTGGGGCCCAATCTGGATGAAACTTTTGGAAAAGAGCAGCAGGTTTACCTGTAACAAAGTGATTACACCATACCCA
>WIPJ01002611.1:62714-90197 GCA_018155075.1 Cassiopea andromeda | reverse complement strand
ATCTATCTATCTATCTATCTATCTATCTATCTATCTATCTAGCTTCAAAACTTTGTCTGCAGCCTAAGGGGTGTTCTCTCCTCGATTAGTTTATCCATTGAGAGAGCTCCTCCTTATAAGAACTTCCCTGCATACGACTTCCCGTAGCTTTTTGCTATTTTGTTAGCTTGTACTTCTTAGTGTACTTTGTGATTTCGTTGGAAGTCTTAAGTAAATTTAGTGGCATTTTGTATGTAGTGGTACTTTAAAGTAAACATGAACTGAACAGAACTTTTAAATGCCGTTTGTTTCTGCAGTAGATTTTTTTAGTATAAGCTTTCAATAAAGCAGTATACTAAAGTGATGATATTTGCTTGGATTATATGTTAGGTAACATATCACATAGATAAGTGACATACAATTTACCTAGACAATGTATTTTGCAGATGCTGCTTTCTACTTTAGAAGTAGTATTCAATTTTATACCTTGAGGGTCTGAGCTAGCACAATACAGTCAATGCCAGAAGACATATGCGATCGCACGTGCGCATGTCCACACACGTGCAGAATCCCCAGAACGAGTGACAATGCACCCGTGCCAACATAACTATAAACCGTGCAATCGAATATTCCAAATATGGACTTCGCTGTCGCAACTCCAACACTAGTGACAGTCAGTATTTCCTTTTATAACTCTGCTTGACCATGTTCTATCCTAAATGAAACCTTTGGGATGTTTCAGCAACAAGAAACTCTGTATTTCAGATACAGAATTCGTAGATTACACGTGCATTTCCGAGCAATTAGAGCAATCACTCTTGCGTACAAGGGCGTGCATGTGACATGGCGCTCTTGTATCAATTTCTTCCTGCTATGAACTGCAGCAAGCCTATTACAAAGTTTTTCACCCCAATCTCAATATAAATACGGCAATGCATGAAGAACTGCATTGAGTTTATACACACCATTTATCGTGTAAAACTTCTATTCTCTATGGATGGCATCTGGTTATGTTTGTATCCCATCTATTCCCAACAGCTTTCTCACAAATAATTCTTCAAAGATAAGGAAAGCAAATTTAAGACCAAACTGAAGCATTTGTAGAAAGTTATAGAGGAATAGATGTTGATGTGAAATATGACTAGACTAATGAGAATTGCCAAAACTATGCAGGAAAGGAGATTTTAGAGAAAAGCGTTTGGAAATTTAGGGACTTTTTTATATTGCCATTCATACAACTGCAACGTTCTACGTCAGTGTTTGTAAGCAGGAGCTGATTGAAGAGAATATATCACGATTGCAGTTAAGTTGTGCTTCTTTCTGGTATGTTATTCTAATTCTCTCAGCATTACAGGTATCGATTCAATCTATATTGGGAATGGTGGCAGCTGAAAGTAAATTGACGATTCGTTACAAAACTTCTCCAAAAATCCGATGAAACTCTCCAATGTATGCCGATGAAACAGTTGAATGTTTATCGATGTAACAAATGAATGTTTGCCGATGAAACTGTCGACGGTATGCCGATTAAACTATCTGAAGCCACTGATATTGCCGAAAGAGTGCTACACTCCTATTTAAGCACATGTTAAGAACTAAGAAAGGCTGAAATTTGTGCCTACAAGTTGCAAAACTCCCCCAAAAGCCTACAATTACCGATAGAAGGCAATATTTGCCGACAGGGCTTTTCCAGGGGTGTGTGACGCTCCACGTCCCCTTCATAACGGTCCTGATTCTCCTGCAGGAGAAATAAAAAGTGTTGTCGATCATTTGCATAACTTCTGGTGGAACCCTGGAATGTACTGGTACCCAAAAGTTCTAGAACCATTGTTGAAGGCTACTTAAACATTGCTTCAAAGACGAGAAAAGTTAATTTGAAAAAAAAGGAAGCATACGTAGAAAGTTGTATAGGAATCAATGTTGAAGAGAATATGACTAGAATCGTGAGAAATGTATATGTGAACAAGAGAGAGCATTGTAGAGAAAAGCGTCAGCAAAATTTAATTTAGGGACTTTCTATATTGTTGTACATGCAGCTGCAACATTCTACTTCAGTACTTGAAAACGGAAGCTGATTGACAAATGTATATAGTGACTGCAATTTTATTGTAATTACGACTGTTTCTTTCTGGTATAATATTCCTATCTTCTATTACATTCACTTGCTTCACATGTTTCAAAGCAATCTACTTCCTGGTTCTTAATGGTTTATGTTTCAACGTATTTCAACATTTTAGTTCATGATGTTTCAAGTCTCTTAATTTTTAATTAAGTTTTATTTCTCTTTCTCTTTTCACAGGGCCAATTGTAAACCCGGCTACTGAATTTTAACCCTTTATGAACAATTGAGAATGAGAATGAATATAAACTCTTAAATATGAATATAATAGTCGCTTTGAATTGGCCTGCCGTAGAAAACACAATGTAAATGGTTCTCTCATGCTTTATCTCTTTTGATGCAAACCGAAAAGTTTTAAGCAGGAATTATACAATCTCTGGATATGATATCAATTTGATGCTAATGCATGTTGACAGCCACAACACAATGCACGGAAAGAAAGTTTACTACACGTAGGAACATAATTTCAAGAAATTTTGGGTTGGATGTTAGAGGTTTGCCCAGCGAAACTTTTTTGTGACTTTGTTTCTAGTAACGGTAGCTGATAAAATGGTCCTGGGTCTAGTAACTTGCCCAGCCAAAAATACTGCCGTCTTTTCTCTGTGAATGGCAAATGGTGACTCACCCCAATACCCCCATGTATCATGAACTGCTTAATAAGTATTATGAACTGCAAGGCAACATAACCAAAACATCAAACTATATGCGTTACACCTTTCCTTCCCTTAAAACCAGCGGTTTCAAAGCGATACACACCAATGGGATTTTCATCGTACTCTTTTGTTTCAGAATGTGTATCTATCTTGCCCTCCAGCTTTTCATTCACGAGAGGAGCTCAAACGCATTTATAAACATGATATCCTTTTACAACTAAAGATTGTTTAAGATTGCATTATGTTTTCATTTCTTTTCAAATTGTTAACGATGGTTGCTCTTCAGTTTTAACTAATTTTCAAGAGGCCCTCCACAAAAACTTATAAGTTAAAAGTTACTACGCAATTCAAATATATAAATAAAAGGCCTATTTAAAAATTGAAGTACAAAGTAAAAATGTTACTACTAATAAACGATTATATAAAGTTTATCTGTTGTAAAAAAAAATGACATTGTTTCCAAAAAGTATCGCCCCTGTAAGAGCTCCGCCCCCGAATAAGCAACGCCCCCGAATCAGTGCCACCCTCAATAAGCGCCGTCCCCAATAAGCACTGCCCCTGAATAAGCGACGCATAAAATTACAGGAGATTACAAGATCGCCGCGGCGCTCACTTGAATAATTACGGTATGCTGTCCAATGTCAAGTGCAGTGTGCAAGTTACATCCAATGATAGATTTAACGGTTAGAGCAATGGAATCCACCTTAGAATTTCATTGAGCCCCCTCATCAGTACCTAGGTATATTTTTTGAGATTTCTATGCACATTTATAGCCTGTACTTTCACATCTTAAGCTAATCTGAAGGGCGTTGGTTGTCAAAATTTTCTCGCTTTGATGCCTGTCTTCATTGTTAAAAGTTGACCCTACAGGATTTCCTCCCTCGCCAACCTATATTAACAACGATGACTAGATCTGAGCTGGAAGATGCGACATACTTGATTCGATGAACATATAGTTGTCAACAGTGATGGTACCAGAAAAAGTTGCAGGGAGGGCTAGAGCTGTCAACATGCTGATAGTGAGCGGTGTTTGAGAATCTTTGCAGACAATACCTATCGTATTGCCTAAACAGACTGAGAAAGAAATGAATTCTCTCCTAACCGAGATGATCTCACAAGTTCTATATACTTTCGAACATGGAGATTCAGAGTTCAATGTGAGACCAAAAAGGTTTTGCATCTGCGTCATGAGATGGGTGACGTCTACAAAATGTAGATTGTATCTACATTGTAGATTATCTACAATGTACTCTCTCTAGTGCAAGAGTAGAAGGATGGCAATGAAGCGGGTAGATGGGAAATCCAGTCACGTATGGGAGGTGAATTAAGGTGTCTTTATCTAAGAGAAACCTTTGCTTAAAAACGGAAAAGGAGGGCGCCTGTTTAACTTCAATTGCAATGCTTTTCCATAATATGGCTCCTCGGTTAGAACCGGTTTTTTGACCATTCGAAGTAGTATCCATTGGAAGCCTTAGATTCGTTGCAGTACTTCTCAAGTCTAGTGAGCTGCAATCAGAGTTTCTTTGAAAGAAGTTGCATATATACTGAAGAGCATGATTATTTAAAGACTTGAATACTAACTGCTTGAGCTCTAAAGGGATCAAATCAGCTATGCTCATCCACCCTAATTTCTTTATATGTGGGCTACCAGTGAAATCAAAAGCATTGGTTTTCAATTTTCTAGCAGCTCAATTTTGCAGTTTATGGAGCTGTATAAGTGTACCCGAGCCACTGCATCGCAACACAGTGTGGCAATAACAAAATTATGGTTCAATTATGGTTAGGTATAGTGATATTAAAAGAAGACTCTGGGAGAAACTTCTTAGTGCGCTTTAGAAGTCCCAGAGTCTTTGATACCTTAGACGAGATTGCCTTGATTTGCTCCTTCCAGTCAATTCTATTATCTACCTGTACTCCTAAGTATTTAACTTTTTGCACAACATCAAGGTCCTTTCCTCTTATACTTAAGCAGAGATTAACCCTGCATTCCTAAGATTTTGATGCTTAGGTTTGGTGCAGATAAGCATCAATGGAGTTTTCAACACACTTAACGAAAAATGGCTTATTTCCTTGCATCCACAAAGCTAGGCTTTTGAGATCATCATTTACGGTTTCATTCAGTCGAGAAATATCCCGATATTGAAAGGAAAGACTAGTGCCATCAGCGTACACGGAGGCCTTAAAAACTTGAGGAAGGTCATTTATGTAAATTAAAAACAACAGTGACCCTAAGCAAGACCCTTGTGGAACACGTACATAAACGTCGCCAATATTAGAGTCATAGCTTCCAACTCTACAATATTGTTTACGATTTAAAAAATAAGTCCTTACGAAAGAGTTGCAGCTGAAACGTCAACATGTGAAGACCACTAAAGAGAAACTGAGAAATACCTTTGCAAAACTTAGAACTTCAGTAAGCTATTTAGATTTTATTCATCTAACTAATTTCATTGACAACTGTAACATTAAAGGTGCTCGCAGGTCTGAAATTATTCAAAATCGTAAACTAGAGCGACTGAAGAGGGAATATTTAAGTGAAGGAATTGATCCAGACAAGGTCATCTTTAACTATTCCTCATATGAGCTTAATGATATTGAGAAGAAAGTCTTATCTCATGGCCTTAAATTTTGTAGTCAACCAGTGAACTCGACTATTGCCAATCGCTTTCTCCGTTTGAAAAACTTATTAGGAATTTGAAAAACCAACCTATGAAAGGTGATAGCCGTGTTAATTTCAATTTTGTTAAAACTAAACGTAAGGATATCGCCCTTAATTCCTACTATAGCTACTCACCTAACTCTCTTCCACGTAACATTAATAGGGCAGAGTTGTCTGCTCTAAGGAATCTATCTAAGAAGAAAGACTTGGTTATCGTACGTCCTGATAAAGGCAATGGTGTCGTTATCCTCAATAAAGCTGACTATATCGATAAGGTTGAGTTACTTCTATCCGACACTGAGAAGTTTAAATTACTTGATTATGATGTTCTAGATCTCTGTATTAAATGTGAAGGTCAACTTATTCGCTTTCTTAGGGATACTCTTCTTAAACAACGTGCTATTTCCGAATCCGTGTATAATAATCTTTTTCCTCAAGGTAGTTAACCTGGTATTTTGTATGGTCTCCCTAAAAGTTCATAAGGTTAATTGTCAATCAAGACCTATTATGTCAGCTATTGGGACGTTTAATTATAAGCTTGCTAAATTTCTAGTTCCTATCTTACAACCACTTACTGGTAATTAGTATACCGTCCATAGCTCTTTTTCCTTTGTCGATGATATTACACAGCTTACTCTTCCTTATGATACTGCCATGGTTAGTTTTGATGTTGCTAGCCTTTTTATTAACATACCTTTGGATGAAACTGTTAATATCATTCTTGATAATCTTTTTTCCGGTACTGATGAGGTTCAAGTTGAAATTGTGTCTTTAGTAAGCCTCAGTTTAAGAAGCTGCTTGAATTTGCAGTAAAAAGTAATCATTTCATTTTCAATAATCATCTCTATGAACAAACTGATGGAGTGGCCATGGGCTCTCCGTTGGGGCCGAGTTTTGCTAATATATTTATGTGTGCTCTTGAACAAAACTTTCTTTCTAACTGTCCATCTAACTATAAATCCATACTTTATCGTAGATTTGTGGATGATACTTTTTGCATTTTTCAAAATCGTACTCAAGCTGAATGTTTTCTTAATTATTTGAATCGCCAGCATCCCAATATTGAATTTACACAAAAGCTTGAGGAAAACAACTCCTTACCATTTCTTGATACCCTGGTTACGCATGTGGAGAATGGTTTCACTACTAACTTATATCGGAAGAAAACTTTCACTGGTCTATACACTCATTTTGATAGTCTTTCACTGGTTCAGTGTAAAATTAACCTCATTTATGTTCTTATCTACAGTGCCTTCCATACTTATTTGTCTTATAAGGCCTTTCACAGTCAAATTTGCAACATCAAACGGTTTCTACAACAAAATCGTTTTCCAGCACAACTTATTGATCGGACTATTAAAAAGTTTCTTAACAAACAATATGTGGTTGATATAAAGCCCAGTAATATCCCTAAACTCCCCATACTTCTTTTTCTTCCCCATCTAGGTGTCTATAGTATACAACTCAAAAAACGACTAACTAAATTTATTGGTAAACTTTACCCCCATGTTAACCTTAAAGGTGGATTTCCACGAGGCGAATTGTGCAGCGAATTCGCCGCGAAACTTAACTAAGCATGCGCAGTTTGAGCAATTTGCTTTCAAAGTGAGCGCTTGAAAAAGGAGAAACAAGTTCTACTTTTTCGCGGCGAAAAGCTTCGCATGACGCTTGAAACCAAGGAGAGTGCAGGAAGCACTGATACTGATGATCATGCAATCTTAAATCTCTCACTAGCAAGTGGAATTCTCCTTTCTTGGTACAATCATCGAATATCTTTCTTACCCAAGCACTTTTCTTTGACTTCTGCTTTTTACGATGCAATGGCATTAACTTCAAAATGAGAATTCTCTTTCTAATTAATAGCAGCGTGTTTACGTTTGGAGTCATGATGTAGCTTATCAGTTACGAAAGAGGCGCCAAAGTTCGCTTATGCGTGGAAATCAAAAAACAAATTCGACGACTAAATTTTCGCGGCGAATTCGCTGCACAATTCGCCTCGTGGAAATCCGCCTTAAGATTGTTTTTCGGGCTAATAAACCTATTGGTCGCCTTTTCCCCCTTAAAGATCGTGTCCCTAGTCACGTTTGCTCCTCTGTTGTTTACAAGTTTACGTGTAGTAGCTGCCAGGCTACTTACTATGGCAAAACATCACGCCATTTCATTGTTCGCTGTAGAGAGCATCTAGGGATTAATATAAAAGGTAACAATGTTAAAGGCGCCGTGAATTCAGCCATTAAAGACCATGTTAAAGACACTGGTCACAGTGTCTCCCTGGACGACTTTTGCATTATTGATAAAGCTAACAATGAACTTGAGTTACTCATAAACGAAAGTCTCCTTATTCTTAAAGATCGCCCCACGCTCAATTTTCAGAGCCCCTCGATTCCCCTTTTTTCACTCATATTTAGCCTGTTTACCATAGCCCCTTTGTTTTTGTTAGGTTTCTTTCCTTATTTAGGCAATATATATGCTTTTGCTGGTTGGGGTTTTTTTCCCTAGTGTATATTTCCCTTTAGGTCTCCCCGTGATTTACTTTCTAGACTTCCCGTGGATTTAATTTCTTGATTTCCATTTGTTTTTTTTCCCACTTGTTTTCCCCCATTTATAAAACCTCCAGCTGGCACCGTTTAACAACTGAGGATGGGAAAAGATGTCTCGAAACGTATATCGTTTAAGTCAACATCGTCTATGTCACTAAACCGTATATGTCTACTGGCTTAGGCCTAATTTTAGCAATTATTGGAATGTCGAAATAGTGGAATATATGAAGAAGAAAGATGTTTTTCTTCGTGGCTCTTCTCTTAAAATTTATACTTCAGCTGCGGTTTCCAAGAAATGTGTGGGTGTTTACTGTATATAAACATGGGTTGAAGATCAATTGATATCATTTGCAAATGCATTTATTAATCTTGCTGTTCTAAACAGTTACAGAGCATAATCCTTGTCTTTTGCAGAGCTACAGTTGAAAGCTATATACCGTTCACTGATGTTAAACAAATCTTTAGCTAGCGTTTTGCGTACATAGAATTCTTAGAATGTCTTTAGCCAACAAGCTAAATATTTGAAAATAGCAACAGAACACATCTGTTTCACAAACATTCATTTAGAGATCCAGTTCATGAACTCACCCATTCTTTGCTTTCTCCAAGCCTTAAGGGTTAACTAAGCCCAATGTTGGAAGCGACGTGCCATTTTCGTTTAAATCTGGGACCCATACTTTCAAAGATATCTGAAAAAATACCTGCTCGTAAGCATGGATATTGAAAGTGAACTTTTCTTAGCGGTCGCTCAAATGAATCGCTTTAATTCACGTTAACGGAGATCGACTTTTTATAAATAAAGCAGCACAAGATAATTCGGAGACGCGGCTCGACTTCTTATACTCAGGTAGCAGATTTACGCTTAATAGAAATACATTTCTACCAGACATTCATCAAAGTATGCTATACGATTTTCATTGTATGTTATATTGCTAATGACGTCACTCCAGTAATTTACGTTCAACACAAATGACAAAAGGCTGACGTTTTACCTCTCAAGCGAGATGTGCTACATGCAGTGGACAGAAATTAAGCAATAGTTTATTGTTGTCTTAGAAGAAGCACTTTCAAGAGAACCTCCACAAGCCCATGTAAACTACTATACATGGTAATTGTTAATAAAAATTCTTCGCAGCACAACCTCATTGTGATAGACAAAGATGAAATGTTTCTATAGCCTTATTTTAAGAAAGAATTGTTGTTTAATCTATCTAAACCTGATATGTGCTATGCTTTGATGAGCAATAGCCACTTATAACATAAAATGATCTCTGATATAAACAAGTCAATGTTAACTATTTGGAGGTCCTAAAGCTCTAACTTGGAATGCTAAGCATTTCGAAATGAAACATCTACAATTTCAGTTACTAAGCTCGCTGTTTCATTCAAGAGTTTACAACATCTTCTAATCTGCAAAGTTTTTCTGTACTCATAATTTATTATACATCAGGAAAAAAAACAACAATTTACAAAGAACCACACCGTAGAGTGTATGCTCTACTATGTCAACCCTGAGGATTTCACATACAAGGGATCACACACCCTTTACGCAACGTCTCATAAATGGAAGAGAGAGTTCTTGATGTCTTTATGCATCTGCAAATTTGCTGGCTATAGAGCCCTTACGTTGAAATTTACTATGCTGGTAGGCAAACGTATAAAATTTTCAGTGACCCAAACCTTCTGAAGTATGCAATATATTCCACGTTTTTACTATAAGATATTTGCAAGGGCAGAATTGTTATTGGCAACTGCAATATTTACACCCTACTTGTTGTTTTGGTGATCGAAAAAGTAGCTGAACGTACATTGATATTGAATGCAGACCAGTGCTTCCACTTTGAACAATAAAATTTCCTTCTAGCTTTGACAATATTTCCTTAAATTTCCTTCCCAAAATTTCTAAATTTCCTTCCAATTTCCTTCCACCGTGAAGAAAACTAAGTTATTCTAAAATTAGTTAAAACGGCCCTAAAATGGCGCGTAAACAGCTCTCGGTGTTTGGTGCATATCTTAATATAGTGTTAAATGATAATTTGTGTCAATTATGCTATGCTGTTCTTTAATTATTTTGATTTGAGCTTGACGCAGACACAAGAAGAAATTAAATATGCTTGAATATTGATGAACAAAACAAATAAGTTGATTTTATTGCATTTTTTCAACAAAACAATTAAGCGAGATATTAAAAATATAATAACATACAATAAATAACAGAAGAAATCAGAGCAATAATAATTGTTTTTAATGTCAATGTAATTGTTTCAAGGCGATCTACATATCTTGCAAGTAAGCTTTTTTTAGTTCTCGGGCCTCCTCATCTGTTGCATTTGCTTTCATTCTGGAAGCTAGATTTTACAATTCGAGCGGGAAGTTGTTGACAAAAACAACTCAAAACTATATTTTTCTCCTTTTTGTAGCGAATTTTCGAATTTCCTTAATATTCCTTATATTTTACTCGAATTTCATTCTTTTTACTTCTGAATTGGATTTCCCTCTGATCTCCTTCTGAAGGTTGAAATTTCCTTAAAAAAGGAAATTTCCTTCCAAGTGGTAGCACTGATGCAGACAAAAATAGTGATTGCATAGAGATCCATGACAACCTCTGTAAACAGATTGCTTTGGCAAGCAAAAGCTGCCTGCTGCGAATTCATATGATCATCGTGATGTTGACAACGTAGAGTTAACAGCTGTTTATACCATTGAAGCTTCTTTACTAAAGAGAGACGTTGTCGTAAAGTGATGTTGCAGTAAATGCTAGCATTGTCAAGTGTAAATTAATAAATTAGTGAATTGGAATATGCATACGTGATTGAGCCAGTTGCACAAACGTGCGATTGCACGCTCATGTGTCCATACACTTGTAAACCCCTCAGAATTAGCGTAAAATTAGCCATGCCAACAACACAGCTATCAACAATGCACATGCCTGATAGAATCTTCGTTGTCACCACTAGTAGCTGTCAGATCTTACTTTCATAACTCTGCTTTTCCTGTTTAACTCTAATTGAGACATTTAACATGCTTCAGCAACAAGACACTCAGTATTTCGGGTGATGGCACGTCCACTGCCAGATAATTAAGAGCAATCACTCGTGCAGACAAGGATGCAAGTGCGAATTGCCTCTCTTGCATGAATTTTTCTGTGCGTGGACGTGGTATAGTATCTTGGTGCTTCAGTCACGCTGTCTAATTTTTGAGTGCACTGTATATATCCCTCTCAGTTTGGCATTACCAGAGGTACTTAGTGGCCTTGTGCCCCTTTGAATTTGACTGAACCCCCTAACCACATCGAGACCTTCATTCTTGAAAATTTCTATGCACTTTCAGCACTTTCATTGCTTGCAATTTCATATTTTAAGCCAATCTGAAAGGAGCTATACTCATACCGATAACTATCTCTTAGTTTGAAGATGACAATGGTGATTCGACGAAAAGATGGTTGTCAACGTAGATTGACCAAATCTAGGCGTTACTGTCAAGAAATAGAATGTTAAATATGAAGCTATAATTCACGTTGATAATTTCAAGCAAAGGAGAGTAATAAGGTGTGCATTTATGGTGATGCAATTCAGTGCAAAGAGAAGAGTGAAGACATTAAAGCGGTGAGATGGACAGTGCTGTTACCTATGTAACAATGCTTTGGCCGCTATTTATGGGGAATTGGGTATCTTAGAAAAGGAAAAATTTTCGTGGTAACAGTGATCTAGAGTAGCAATATGAAGAAGTTATGAGACAAAAAACTTTTAAAAAAGAGAGTACAGAATACGACAGCTGAAATCGAATTCTATCCCAAGAATGTTTAAAGTTAAGCTGTTCTTATTTGCTAAAAGTTTGCTGGAACAATTAGGGATCACATAATGTCACCATGCCATATCAAGAATTATATCACGAAGTTTTTGCTCATACATCATTCCCAATGGCTTCAGCGAAAGGTAATTGCAATCACATCTCCTGCTTGTTGCTTTCAATGGCATTCACTTGCAAAGTAATGCTTTTCAAACGTCATGCAGTTAGTGAGATAATAGAGAAGAAACTCATTAAAGGACTATTTACGCTTCTTTCTCTCTCTTCCCGTTCACTTACAAATATGACTCATGCAATGGAAGATTGTAGATTCGCAGACAGTTCTAAAATACCGGCATCTAACAAGTTGATATAACAAGTATGAAGTCGACGCACTTTTGCCAATATTTCCTCGCAGTCTACTTGATATTTGCCAATAAAGAGTTTGTCAACAGTACTGAAACTTGCAAACCATCATACAGAAAAGTCGCAGACTTTCGGCTCATCGCTCATAATACACGACTTGATACTTCGGTGATTGAAGCAATAGTCGCACATACATTGTTAATTTGTACATTTCAGTGCATCAATGACGTACTGTGTAAGTCAATTAACTACAATGCCGAGGCAAAAAGATGTGAGAGATTATCTGGAAACAGATTGACAGATGTAGAGTCGAAGCTGGTCTCAGCTAAGCTATGGGAGCACTACGAACTTATAGAAATAAAGGTAATGGCATTGCAACAATTTGCAGTTTAATATATGGAGAACATCATCTCTTCAGTGCTATCTTGAATTATGTAATATGATATTCCCTCCTGTTTAATAGAAAGCATGAGCTACTCTCCGGCTATCACTATTTAGAACCTACCTTAGGCGATGGAATTCCAAGAGTAGCTTGATTCTGTTTTCGATACAAGGATATTCGAATGTGATGTTTAACCCACAGTAGTTAGTGATATTTGAGCGATGTTGAGTTCTACTCAACTGAATCTTGATGCAGAATTACGGTTATACGTAAAGATGAATCTTCATTCAAGGGTTTCATAACGGAGTATCAGTTTAGTCTAATTTAGTAACATAAAAAATAGCTTCATTACCCCAAGAATCCAATGGTATTTCTTTTGGCAATACCAAAGCTGTACGCATTGTCTTCCCAAGTAAACATCAACTTCACTAACTTTACTGTTTCAATTGATTTCAGTCTGTTTGTGACAGAAGAAACGCTTCATACCCATGTGAGATACTCCAAAAGTGCGAGGAAGATGTTCATAACAAAAAGGGCTACCGATGTGTTGGTAAGCGTTTAAGTGATTAGCCTGTAACAATGCACCATCATTGCTTGCATTTTAAGCACAAAAAGTATAGGGTAAGAAGTGCAGTTACATGAATAAATCACATCATGGAAGTGATTTAACATCTATAGGTTTAAACAAAGGATATGCGATTAGGTTGTAAATTTTAACATATAGGATATGCCGAAATATTCTGTAGATGAAGCCTTTGAGTAAGAGAAGGTACCCATTTTACTAATTAGAATGTCGTTTCTGTTTGCAAAAGGTTGCATTTTACTCTTCAGTGCGCAATTGCCCCAGTCAAACGATTTTAGCCTGCTTGACAGCTCACTCTTTCCTTGGAAGAATGACGCTTTGTTTCATTACAATTAGATCTTCAAAATATTGCATTCGGAAAGTCCACAGCAAACCAACCTCAAGCTGCTGTGTCATCTTCTCGCGCTGTAGATGGAAAGTCGAATGTAGACTGGGGTAGTGGCTCTTGCACACATGCAGTTTGCTGCAGTCAATTGCCATGGTGGAGAGTTGACTTTGGTGGCACTGCCTCTGTCTACTCAATGAAAATCACAAACAGAGGTGATTGTTGTGGTGACAGGCTGTCTGGTTTCAATGTGAGAGTTGGTGATAGCAACAATGGAAGAGGGGATGACAATGAATTATGTCAACAGAATATTGCAGTTCCTCAAGGCGAGACTTCAATATTCACTTGCAGTCCAATACTGTATGGGAGATACCTCTACATCCAAACAAACTTACGAAAAGACCTTACCTTGTGTGAAGTTGAAGTTTTTGGTGAAATTTGCGGTTAGGCTACTGGCTTATGTTATATTCAGTGTCCGCAACATTTTAATAGAGTTCACAAGATCCAAGATTTCACAATAAAGAAGACTTGATTTCTAATTTTCTCTTTTCCAATTCATCCCGTCTCAACAACTATAACTCTTACAAATCGCAAATCCACTATTTTAATCGATAATCCATAAAAATTTTTGATGTGCTTTCACTAGTTCACCAACATGATACCAGACAGGACCATAAAGGTGGCATTCTTTTAAAATGCAAAAATACTTAGCAAAATGGATTCAATTCCTTAAGATAGATAGTTGAAAAGTCTTGGAACAGCATTCCACATGCTATAAGACAAGCGTCAACAATAATTAGTTTCAGACATCAAGTTAAGTTCCACTTACATACAAACAAATACCAGCTTTAAAGCTTTAATCAATCAGCGAATCACAAGTAGTCACACGTGAAATCCAAAGCAATTGAGTTACAAGAATCTTTATTAATCTTCTATTTAACTCCAAAACTTTGTCTGCAGTCTAGAGGGTGTTCTCTCCACGATTAGTTTATCCATTAAGAGAGCTTCTTCTTATATGAACTTCCCTGCATACGACTTCCCGTAACTTTTTGCTATTTTGTTAGCCTGTACTTCTTAGTGTATTTTGTGATTTCATTGTAAGTCGTTTGTAATTTTAGTGGCATTATGTATGTAATGAAAGTTTAAATAAACATGAATTGAACTGAACTTTTAATCTTTTAGCTACATAGCTATGGATGCTGGTTGCTTCTGCAATAGAATTTTTGAACATAAGCTTCCAATAAGGCAGTATACTAAAGTAACGATATTTGCTTGGATTATATTTCAGGTAACATATCACATAGATAAGTGAAATACGACGTACCTAGAAAATGTATTTTGCAGATGATGCTTTGTACTTTAGAAGTAGTATTCAATTGTATACCTTGAGGGTCTGGGCTAGCACAATACAGTCAATGCCAGAAGACATATGCGATCGCACATACGCATTTCCACACACGTGCAGAATCCGCAGCAGGAGTGAAAAAGCGCCCATGCCAACATAACTGTCAACCATGCAATCTAATATGCCAAATATGGACTTCGTTGTCGCAACTCCAACACTAGTGGCTGTCACCATTTCTTTTTATAACTCTGCGTTAGTATGTTTTATCTGAGATAAGTTTTCTTTTGCTGAAACATTTGAGATGCTTCAGCAAAAGATACTTTATGAAACACATGAGCAGTTCCAAGTAATTAAGAGCAATCACTCTTGGATACAAGGGTATGCATGTGAATTGTCGCTCTTGCACCAATTTCTACCTGGTATGAACTTCTACCTGCAGCAAGCCTATTACAAACATTTCCGCACCAATGTCAATTTCGATACGGCATAGCATAAAGAATTGCATTGCGTCATAGACACACCTTTTATGGTCCAAAACTTCTATTCTCTATGGGTGGCATTTGGGCATCTTTGTATCCCATCTATTCCCAACAGCTTTCTCGCAAATGATGCTTCAAAGACAAGAAAAGCAAATTTAAGACCAAACTGAAGCATTTGTAGAAAGTTATGGAGGAATCGATGTTGATGTGAAATATGACTAGACGAGTGAGAAATGCCAAAACTATGCAGGAAAGGACATTTTAGAGAAAAGTGTTTGCAAATTTAGGAACTGTCTCTATTGCCTTCCATGCAACAGCAACGTTCTACGTCAGTGTTTGTAAGAAGGAGCTGATTGAAGAGTATATATGATGATTGTAATTAACGAGTGCTTCGTCCTGGTATGTTATTCTTAATATCTCAGCATTAGGGTTATCGATGCAATCAGCATTAGGAATGGTGGCAGCTGAAAGTAAATTGCCGAGACGTTACAATACTTTTCTAAAAATCCGATGAAACTCTCGAATGTATGCCGATGAAACAGTTGAATGTTTTCCGACGTAACAGTTGGATGTTTGCCGATGAAACTGTCGAAGGTATGCAGATTAAACTATCTGAAGCCACTGATATTGCCGAAAGAGTGCTACACTCCTATTTAAGCACATGATAAGAACTAAGAAAGGCTGAAATTTGTGCCTACAAGTTGCAAGACTCCCCAGCAAGCCTGCGATTACCGACAAAAAGCAATATTTGCCGACAGGGCTTTTCCAAGGGAGTGTGAGGCTCCACGTCCTCTGCATTGAGGTCCTGATTCTCCTCTAGGAGAATTAAAACTTGTTGTCGATCATTTGCATAACTTCCGGTGGACCCCTTGAATGTACTGAGACCCAAGAGTTCTACAACCATGGTTGAAAGCTACTTAGATATTGCTTCAAGAACGAGAAAAGCTAATTTTAAACCAAAAGGAAGCATACGTAGAAAGTTATAGAGGATTCAATGTTGAAGAGAATATGACTAGAATCGTGAGAAATGTATATGTATACAGGAGAGTGTATTGTAGAGAAAAGCGACTGCAAAATTTAATTTAAGGACTTTCTATATTGTTGTACATGCAACTGCAACATTCTACTTCAGTACTTGAAAGCAGAAGCTGATTGACGAATGTGTATAATGACTGAATTTTATTGTAATTACGACTGTTTCTTTCTGGTATGTTATTCCTATCTTCTATTACATTCACTTGCTTCACATGTTTCAAAGCAATCTACTTCCTGTTTCTCAAGGTTTATTTTTCAACATATAGATTTCTTTTATACATGGTCCCTATAAAGAATGTTACATCATTTGGCAATTCATTTTAAATCTTTTTCATACTTTGGCAGTACTTCATAGACAATCTTATGTTTTAATATGTATACAAAGCACTATAAGCGATGTCTTGTATAGGGTCTCTTACTTAGATTCTCATTTTCTCATTCAATACAGAAGAAAGAAATTCAGCTTAACATTTTTAGCCTGGATGTGATAGCAATCAACGTAGCATGCATTGTTTTGTCGAATGTGTACGTGAATTCACAAGAATAGAAATTGTCTGAAGTACTTGTTCTATCTTATCTTCAAATCTTCAAAATTTTAATTTTTCTTCTATCGGTATTTTTTCTCTCCCAGTCTATTTTCACTACAGTTATAATTATTTATCCACATTTAGATCATGATGTTTTAAACATCTTAATTAACTTTCTCTTTTCACAGGGTCAATTATAAACCCCCGGTTACTGAATTTTAACCCTGAATAAATAATTGAGAATGAAAATGATTATACACTCTTAAAAATGAATGTAAGGGTCGCTTTGAATAGGCCTTGCGTAGAAGCAACAATGTAAATGGCTCGCTGATTCTATTTCTCTTTTGATTCAAACCAAAAACTTGTAAGCAGGAATCAAACAATCTGTACATATAATACCAACTGAATTCAAATCAATACACGGCATGTTAAAATCAAAATACACGTTGACAGTCACAACACAATGCATGGAAAGAAAGTTTACTACGCGTAGGAACGTAGCGTCAAGAAATTTTTGTTGGATATCAGAGGTTTGCCCAGCGAAAATTGCTTGTGACTTTTTTCTGGTAGCAGTAGCTGATCGAATGGTCCAGGGCCCTATAAGTTGCCCTGCTAAAAATACAATGTACTGCAATCTTTTCTCTGCGAATGACAAATTTTTAAGGTTGGGAAGGGTGACTCACCCCCATACCCCGCATATATTATGAACTGCTTAATAAGTATCATGAATGGAAGGCAACATCAAAAAAGGAAATGCAAGGCAACCAAGACATCAAACTAAATACGTTACACCTTCTTTCCCTTCCCTTACAACTATTGTTGCTAAAACGGCAGTTCTATTAGTCTAAGGTAGCGTTTACACGGGACGGCTCCGTTTGGAACCATAAAAATTGACTACGGATAGGCTTTGCGTTTCCATGAGATTGGTTCCTTTTGGAACTGATGCATGAGAACTGAGCAGGAGTCAGCCCATGGCAGGTGTACAAGAAATAATAGAAGAACAGCAGACGCTGGCCAATCACTTTTCTTCGAGCTTCGAGATTCAAACTCCTTTCTCCTTCTTCATTTACTTTCTACCCAGACCCACTTGGAACTGTTCCAACTCTTTCCAGGAGAACAGTTCAGATTAGGACCTAATTCGAAAGCAGGCCCATTTGGAACCAATTAACAATCCCAAATGGAACTTTCCCTAGTCGTCCTGTGGAAACGCAAAGCTTATCCATACCCAGAACATTACTGTTCCAACTGTAACCGTTTCCGTAGGAACGTAGTCTAAGAAAGGCATGAAAATCATAATGTTCAATACACTGGTATTGGTTCCTTGGGCATAGATTGGCAAACAAAGGCAATGCCTTCATCTTCATTTGCTGTTCCCAGCCACCAAGCAATGTCTATGAAAATAAACGAAATAATCTTGAAGCTTCCTCTTATACTTCCGCTGCTACCCATCAATGGCCAGCACGAACTAATACCTTTAAACTAGATGTCTTTTTATGGGCGAGGTAGCATAGCGGTTAGAGTGCATGCTTTCTGTGCGGAAGGTCTACGGTTCGAGTCCGACTCGAGACCTTGACTGTCTGCTTGCTCACTGTTCTCCCAGCAGCGAATGAATACCTGGTGGCAACATAAAAGAATTAGACAAGAACATGAATTAGGGAAGCACTCTCGAGGTTCAATAGCATGAACGCAAGTCACCTCACCGAGCCATTCATATTTCAGTAACGAATCCATCTATTTGATAGCCATGGGTATTTCTTTGATTGGATTTATTTTTAAATCAATGTAATTAGATCACTTACTTTTATATTACTTTGTAAGGCAAGACATAAAAATCAGCTTTTAGCTGCATACTCTACCCGGCTTAAATAATTTAAAATGAAATGATATGAAATGAAATTTTGGATAAAAGACCGCTCGCATTGCTATTCAGTTTGGGTTCATTTTCCTGCCGATAATTTTAGTTCAGTTTTCCAATTTGCAATAGCTTAGCAAATTGTAAACTTAAAGACTTTAACTCGACCAACTTCCTATTTATAATGAAATAGAAGCCAAATTTTAGAAACATTTTTGTGGGTAGAAGGTCGCTTTGCGCGCTTACTAAGGTAGAAAATATTTCTTAATGTACATGATACTTGAAAACGCGAAATGTGAAGACAAATGTTAAAGTCCAAAAATGGGATCAATATACCTGGTAATAGGAAAATATGAAAAATTATTTCATTCAGCCACTGATGTATGCCTTCAAGTAGTTCAACTCATGGAAAATGAAGACACTTATGAATAAATAATAGCTTTAAGAGAATACGATAAGATCAAGATTCACAAAAAGATGGCAACTGCTGATAGCAAAAGTATGCGCATGAGCATCTTTTGAAAGCTAAAAGTATGAATTGTGTTCAAAAGATCTCATTTCTGGTAATCGTGTGCTGAGAAGGACACATTTGCAAGAGCGACTGACTCGAACCATGAAGCTGACACAATGGTATCAAATTTTTCTTCTATGCACAATTGGTAAGAACCTCAGCAATGCTGAGATTCACAGATCTCCCTCTAGAAGGCAAGGTATCTTCCACTCTGTCGCTCAAAACACGCGGCTTGATGCTTCAGTGATTGAGACAATAGTGGCACATACATTGCTAATGTGTACCATGAAGTGCATCAATGACGTGCTTTGTAAATCGCTCAACTACAATTCCAAGGCAAAGAGATGTGAGAAGTTATCTGGCAACAGATTAACAGATGTAGAGTCAAAGCTGATTGCAGCTAGTTCATGGGAACATTATGAGCCTGAAGATTTGAAAGTAGCAGAAGCATTTCAGGTAATTCTTTCTCCTCGTGAATACACTTGTTCCAACTAGTTCCAATTACTGCAATTCACAATTCCAAATCGACATTGCATCCTTAGTGCGTTTGTGGCTGCTATTTCCTTAATTTTGTCGCATATTACGCTATTCTACATTGCACCCAAAAGTCGGTGACTTGCAAATATCTTCTTTGCTAATGTAATGCTTGGTTAGTTTTATTTTTAAAAGAGTACTCATACAAAGGATAAACACGTAAAGAAATCCAAAAACGGGTAAAACATGAGTTTTCTTTGGCAACAGTGTACTCTTGATAACTGGGAATCCAAATGAGAACCGGAGAAGCTAAAATATACTTTTAGTACCACTTAGTCAGAGGACTATGTAAGTGGTCACATGTTACTTCAAAACGTTCTAAGTACATGCCCATTTATAATTTTCATACAACCATCTGTCCGCCAAAATTTCTTTCCTTTTTACTTTACATATAACATGTTATGAAATCATTCAGTTTTGTGAAAGGGAGTGGTGGCCAGACAGTGGCTCCCAAGCTAGATGCAGCTTATCACCTGATTCCATGTAGCTCCCAGGGCCTCTTTTAAGACAACTTGGCTAGTAGGGTAGAACATGAGAAGTTGCCCATGCTCAGATAGATAGCAAATTGATATGCTGAAGTTGAACAACACTACATGAAAGGCTGTATGCCAAAGCATTCCTTCCATAGTTGAGACCAGGGAGGTTCTAACCGGAAAAATCCGGGGGGGCATGGTCTGTGAGCGTAAGACAGAAGAAAGGGGTCTAGGAGCAAAGCTCCCAGAAAATTGTTTTCACCACACCCTTTTTACCCTAAGAAAACACCCTTTTTGAGCACAGCGATTGGTCTTTTATACAACAACAAGCTATGTAAATGAAAGAGCAAAATTGAAGGAGAGCTGGCAAAATGACTGAAAAATAAGTGTACAGGACGATAACATAAATACAAATGCAAGATTTCCATTAACATTTAGAAATTTACTACTTGTTGTTGCTTACATGCAAAGCAAAAAGACAAAGAAAGCTAGAAAGCCGCTTTACATAAGTTAAAGTACAGTAACAGTCTAGAAGGATCATGTTGATTCCTTGTACATCTTCCTAATTCGCAAGCATTTGCAGTAAACAATTTATTTAAAATTCAAAATTTTATACCTTTCTAGAAAAGTGGGGGGCCAACGAAGCTGCCAAAAAGATTTCTGGGGGCCGTGACTCCCTCTGGCCCCCTGTGGAACCACCACTGGTTAAGATCGGGGAGAATCGAAATTAACCGATCGTAGTGACAGGTAATTTGGAAGCTATGAGCTGTGAACTGCGAGGAGCAGTAGACTACATGAGATCACGCGCACGCGCAGGAAGATCACTATTTATAGAGCACGGAGTGAGGACAGAATGCAAGGCCAAGAGCTTTGTACCGAAACTTTCTCAATTAATAATAATGGTAGTATAGCCCTTGTATAAAAATACTACTTCATAGAATGTGGGCGGGAGCAGGTGTGGTATGTACTTTACTGCTCCTCGCAGTTCACAGCTCATAGAATCCAAATTACCCGTCACTACGATCGGTTAATTTTTGATTCTATTTCGCTGCTTCTCTGTTGGAGCATAGCAGCCTACATGGGATTTTAAGGCCCTGTCCAAATGAGGTGCGTGGATACATAATACAAATTAGAGATTGTGACTATAAGTTCAAACGCTTCAGAGTCTACTCTGGCAAGTTCATTCTCACTTTACTTGGGTCATTTTTCCCCTGTTCACATACATCACCTAAGTATCCCAGAAATCTTAAGATGCTAAGTCTAGACGTCCAGACTCAGAGAGAAGGTGCAATACAGCTACAATTGTGCATTTAAACAGCTTGTGACAAAATATCTTCAACAAATTTGTCTTCCCCATTAGTGTTTTTTGCATTTATTATGTCCTTGTCGTAGAACTTCTTGAATGTTGAATCAGAGCTCCAACATCCTCTCTTCATAATTTCTTCTCGTGAAATACCAATTTACTTAGCTTTGCTCGCTGCAGTAGCTCGACAACTATGCGCTCTAAAAAGTCTGGTTATAAATTCCTGCTGATTTGAGGCCATTTTGAATCCAACGCGAAATAGTATCATTTGTCGCTGGCTTGTGTGGATGTCCATATGTTATGAACAACTGCTTGGTCGCTGCTGGTACTAAAAAATTCCTTTTGCCTAGGTATTCCGTCATACAATGTACAACACAAAGTTTTGCATAGAGACAGAAACACTTATATACCATTGGCTCGATTGTCCTGCCTGGCTTTGTATTTTTTGGAGTGTAAACCGCAGTAGTACCATTTCAGTGTCTGTGATTTTGATGTTGTCAATATTGGTGTTAAGGATATATTTGCAACACTACATACATACTACATTACACAACCCAATATATTTGCAACCTCCTTCATACATTAACAGCAAAATCGCTAGTACGGAATTGACAGAGGGATGCAAGGCATTTTCATTTATTCCAGTGCAGAAACCTTCCCATCGTCTAAGAACTGAATTGTATTTTAGCCTTGTGGTTTCTCTCCACGAGTCCAAGATAATTTTGCTAACCGCTGCTGAAAACTGGCAGTTAGCGATGCATCTTCCGATAAGAGTACTGCCAAGAGCTTCCTTTTTGGTTCAGAGGGTGTTTGGCTTCCAGATTCAACGGCAATGTGATTAGAGTTTTTGTTTGTGGGAGAACTATGGGTTCTTTGACCAGCAGATTCATCATTGTTGGGTACCAGTATTGGGTTGTCCAGTAGGGAATGATCATGATCCCCGTGGCCTGATCCTGCACAAAGTTTGTTAATGCTGCTCCTATCATGCTAAAAGGAGGATAGGCATAAAAGTTAATATTGGACCAGGATGTACTGAAGGCATCTACAGGTACAAAGCCTGGATCAGGCAGCCATGAAATATATTTATCCAGCTGATGGTTTAGACGTGATGCAAATATATCTACCATAGGGAAAAATTTTGATTTTTCAATTATCTGTAGGAAAACTGCTGGATTGAGCATCCATTCTGTTTGATCATTAAACTCTCGTGACATACGGTCTGCTATCACATTTGTTCTACCAGGAATGTAAGTAGCAGAGACCCACATACCTCTAGAATTACACAATTTCCAGAGCTCTTTTGCAATTGAATCACATTCAAGTGATTTCATTCCCCCATGTTATTAATATATGCTATTGCAGTACTGTAGTCACTTCTAATTGTCACATGCTTGAAGCTACTGTACTTGCAATATGCTGTAATTGCCAGATAGGCTGACTTTAGCTCTAAGACATTTGACCTTGTTCAGCAAGGCTCCACCTACCCACGGTGGGGGAACACCCATCAGTGGCCCCCAACCCCCCAGACTTGCATCAGATATGATGATGAAGTTTACAGGAGGCTTTATTATTTTACTAGAGGAGTAAATTAGGGCTTCATTCCACCAGTTAATCTCTTCAATTTCTCCCAGTGGAAGATGAGCAAGTTTGGCCTCAAAATCTCCTTTTGACAATTTAAGTTGTTTAATTTTAAGTCTTTCTAGATTTCTATAATACAGGCGCCCCATACTCACAGCTGGAATTGATGATATTAAAGGTACTATAATAGAGGCTAGTTTTCTTATTGTTTTGGTCGCTTAAGCCCTGAGATTCAGCAATTTTTGGACAATCTTGTCCTTTTTTCCCCAGAAAGGCTCACTGTCATTGATCTTGAATCAATGGTACATCCAAAGAATTCAATTGTTTGTGTAGGAACTAATACAGATGTTTTTGCATGAATGGTAAAACCTAAACTACGTAAGAGTGTTACAGTTTCAACCACATTATGATAGCATTCCTTATAAGTGCGCCCTTATAAATATGTGCCATCTACAAAAAAAATAGAGGAAAGCCCTCTCCCTCTTAAGTAGCTGAAAGGTGGCTTTAGTATTTTGGTAAATATTCTCATTGCCTCAGCATAACCATTGGGCATGGCTTTGACCTTGAAAAAGTTTGTGTTGCCAATAGAATTTCAAATATTTTTGGCAATTCTTGTGTATTGGGATGGTGTAGAAAGCACCTTTCAGGTCTCCACTAGCCATCGAAGCACCTGAATGTAAATGCTTAGAACATTATCAAGAGATTCCTTTTTAAACTGATTATAGTATACATGGCTATTGAGTTTCCTTAGGTTTAGAATCATTCGAAAAGATCCGTCTTTCATGACTCTGGTGAAAATGAGAGATATATATTCTCCCAATTCATGCTGGCACTCAGAGATGACCTGTTTTTGTAGTAGTGCCTGTATTTCACAACCAATAGCAATTGTTTCTGGTTTGCTAAAGTTATCGGGATGCGCTTTTATTTAGTGGGTTGTTTAAAGAAGTTAATCTTAAGACCATTGTGGACAATGTCTAAAACATATGTCTTTGGCGATATCAGCCCACTGGCTGTAATGCAGTTTCACTCATCCAGTCTGGAAGGATAGCATGTCTTTTGTAAGTCTTTCTAATAATTGTGCATTACTTGCAGATTGCTTGCTTATTGGTATTGTTTCTGCTTTCCCTGCCTTCGGTATGAACTTCTCTTCCCAGGGGCAGAGCTCCTATGGGCTGTAACTAGAGGTGCTGCAATGGATAGGTATACATCCCACTGTCACTAGAAGTCCCAGTTGTCGAGCGTATACTATATTTTCATTCCCCATCCTCTTTGCCTTTTATGTTTACGGCATTGCTATGGTCATATAAAATGAAATTTTTTGTACTCAATTTTAGACAAAAGTAGATCCTGTATGTCAAATAGGATTGCATTCTCCCAAGTGTGGTCCATTCCAAAAATGTGAAGCTGATTTGAGTAAAGCAGAAGGGTTCAGATGTATAGGTAAGAACCTGGAGTCACATGCCAATGTGATCATCTACATAAAATCTGACAACTAGCAACATTATTTACTTTTCATCATCTAAAGTAATTTGACATAGTACTGAATATTACTGCAGCTGAAAATGTCAAGCTGTACACAATTTACGATAAGCATGACATAAGTTCTTGCCGAACTGCTGGTAGCAATCATGAAGACACGTATATCAGCAATGTGAGCGGATTTCTTTGGCGTTGTGCAGGCAAGTCAACGATAGTCGCAACACCATACTAACCCTACTAAACGCAAGAGAAGTGGCAGAACTACTAGGGTGAGAATAGGCAAAAAGTCCTCTCGCTTTATTGAAGGATGCTCCTTGTGACTTGTTCATTTTTGATAAAAAACTTTCAAAGGAGACAGATACTTTATTTCTCATAAGTTGCTGAGTTGGATGAGCAGCTGCATAAAATTTTCAGCTGGGGAGGGACGTTCCATGTAAAGGTCAAAGAAAGTTTAAGCATTATAACTTAGTGCATAAGAGCCAGTTACTTAATGTGAAAAGATGTGGAAGCAGTAGCGGCCTAGCACATATTTCCCTGGTTGGGTCATGTGTAAGATGCTCTAAAATTTTCAGCAGTCAGGAGTAGCACCAGAAATTTCTCGATGGGGAATGGCTCTCCTGATGAGGGATTGGGATTCGATTCGCAGAGTACAACCAATGCTAAGATGGCTCCTAAAAAGAAGTATTCACCTTCCAGTGGGAGACTAGCATGCTTTGAGGGAGGTGCTATAGCCCTCAAGCCTTGACCTCGTCCCATGACCATCTCTGCAAGCAGAACTTAGCGTACTCTAATAAGAGCGGAATGCAAGAAGAATAACTTGACAGCAATAATAATCGATTTTCTTCTTAAGCTCCAGCCCCATTCATATGCAATATCCCACAACACATATGTATACCAAGAAAGAGAAGACAGAACGAAACTGGCCTCAGGCACAACCCAAGAAAATTCAGCACATCCTTGTACCTATAATTTTGACCATAGGACCTCTTGGCTCCCCCTCCAAGACCTTTATAAAGGCTAAACTACACGGTCATAACCTAAAAATTGTGACGTATTTTGAGTGGAAAGTGTCCCGAGGCTAAAATACACGATGATTTTTTATTCATCAATTTTTATTACAAGGGTCGTGCGCTTACGCGATAAGTAAAAGCTCTTCAGTGCTGCAATCAATAGCTATACAGGTGCTACTCTGCAGCAATAATTATTGCCACAATTCTGTTGGTAATATTACGCCACAGGTGCGCTGCTATGATGTAATAGCATGTTCAAATACGGTGATTCAAACTGAGCTCACTGAACCATAAACGATAGAAAACACTCCAGGTTTACAGCTAAAGAGGCTCCCACTGATGAGTTTGACTGAATGTTTAAGCACGTCCAACTTGGCGAAAAGCTGATCTTTTGTGGCTTTCCACTCGAAATACGTCACAATTTTTAATCGTGTAATTTAGCCTTAATAATCCGTTTTAAATCAAGACGCGCAGAACAACACACATGAAGTAATGCAAGGGATATTTAACAACCAATAGGAAAGACAGAATACGAAAAAGTGCCAAAAGAGACCCATGGGAATAGAAGATAATGGGACCAAACCAGTAAGGAATAAAGATCCAAACAAAGTTAGAAGGTAAGATCATATGTAAAATCGGGACGTACGGGATTTCATATATATCAATGATGTAACATGTGGTCACTTTACTCCTATATCTGATGATGTTCAGACCTTTATTTCTGACTGAAAACGGCCCCCAAGATTTGATTGAAACATATTGTGAATTTGTCATCTAGGATGGAGTCAAATTTTATTTAGCTAGATTGTATGGAATTGTCGAATGATATGGAGTTGTCTAATAATGCGATTTAAAGAAAGATAACTAAATGGTATCTCTTTTTGTCGCCCTCACTGTCTAGTTAGAAAAATATTTTTAAGTAACTTACATTCGGAGCATAGATAAGGATAAAGACAATATGTGGACACAATGACGTATCACTAGATACTCAAAGCTACCTTAGTGAAAAGCTCTACTGCCATACAACAAAACAGTAAGTAAGTAATTAGAAAATCATTTTCTCATGTGCTTCAGGTAGTTTTTTATTTCATATTTACTATGACCGAGAGGGCTCAGCTCAGCTTAGTTTTTTTTCGAAGTTCAGTTTTGTTTTTTACCAGTTCAGTTCTGTTTTCTGCTGTAAATGTGATTCGGAACGAGGTCGGCGAAGTCAGTGTTAGAGCTGTCAATCAATCCCAGAAGTTAGCGTAAGAAGCAGCTGCAAGTGAGGCAAAACATTCCAATATTTACTGAATAATATGATTCTAACTGTATTTTAAAAAGCTCACTTTTTTGCTTTTACAACTAGATCTTCAAAATGCCTGCCTAAAGCTTATTTTCCAGCATCTCGAGCTGTGGATGGATACTCGAATCCAGACTGGGGTGGTAATTCGTGTGTGACTTCATCATGCTGCGATCCATTACCATGGTGGAGACTTCAATATGATCAGGGACATATTTACATTTCATTTCATTTTTCAATATTTATACATGGAGGCCCTATGTCTGTTTTATAGGGGCCATTTTCAAAACTAATCAGAATAACTATATACCTGAAAGTCACCAGTTGAAATACAAGCAACTTTCAGAATAATCAAAACATATACATATACTTCCAGTTCTGTTTTTGATTTATTTATGCCGTTCCAATACCACTGGTTCGCTTTTAGTTCACAGAAATAGGTAAAATATTCACAACTTGCGTAGTCACGCGTAATGATTTAGTATCTTTCTGCACATGAAGACGTCAGTACAACAACAACTTCTGTCTTGAGAAAAGGTGAGAACAGCGGCCTAGCACGAGGTCTATTTTGACGAGAAACAACTGGGAATATTGGCGGAAGTATGCAAGTGAGAACAAAAACACTTTATATGGTTTTCTCCAGAAAGAAAAATTAGCCATTGAGCTGTTGCATTATTGGTATT
>WIPJ01002611.1:39792-60763 GCA_018155075.1 Cassiopea andromeda | reverse complement strand
AGGTGCGCACGAAATCCCCCCGATCAAAATCACACCGCTGCGTGGCTCCTCCTTAGATACTGGAATGGCCATCCAGTAGCTGAAAACTCGGTAGCCTAGACCTAACCATTCTTCATGTTTTTTCTTCTCTTGAGTAGCAAGGTTAGAGTTATCGTTAGATCTAGGCTACCACGTCCTCAAACCATGGTAGAACTGCATAGAGAAATCCTGCCACTGTAGAAGTAATGTTTTGTGAAACCACACGATTGAATATAAACATTGCGTTCGGAAGTAGAAATGTGCAAAGTTGATTATCATACGTTACTACCTCAAAACTTCAATGCAACTTATGGAGCACAATACTAAAATTTAAAGCCAAATGGTTAACAACAATGCCAAAATGTTAAACCAAAATTCTGCGCAAAATGCCGAAATACCTAAGAGAAAATGCAAAAAGCTTTGCTATGCTACCAAAATGTTTTGCCGAAATGCCAAAATTTAAGATATATGTTGAGCCTGGCAATTGAAAGGGCTTCATATGAAAATATATGTCAACAACGCAAGCTAAGATCTGTTTTTATATGTTTGTAGTATCAAGAAGGATGATGCAACAAGGTAGCTCACTTTTAGGTAGAGTAGCAGGCATAGAAATGATTGACCCAATTGGAGGTCTTAATCTTTATGCAATTT
Organism: Cassiopea andromeda; assembly: GCA_018155075.1. NCBI lineage: Eukaryota > Metazoa > Cnidaria > Scyphozoa > Rhizostomeae > Cassiopeidae > Cassiopea > Cassiopea andromeda. Next base: position 60,094 of record WIPJ01002611.1, on the reverse strand, counting down.
AAATCTTGTGCATGAAAGACAGTCATACATAAATAACACCTATGCAAAAAAGATGAGAAATCTGATCTATCTGAATTGGTAGTCACACATGACGCAACTGATAATCGAAGTACCCGCAATAGCGGCTTTAAAATTTATTAATGATCGTTGTTCAGAAGGTATAATTCTACTTATCGTACACAAGCAAAGGTAGGTTTGAAAAAGTTGCTGACTCCAACATGAGACAAATGCAATGCTATCAAGTATTACTGGCATTTGTAATGGGAAAACTTCTCAGTCATGCAGTAATTCATAGATCTTCTTGCAGAGCGGATGGTGTCTTTCGCCTTATTGCTCAAAATAATCGACTTGATGCTTCAGTAATTGAAACAATAGTGGCACATACATTGCTTATGTGTTCAATGCAATGCATCAATGACGTACTTTGCAAATCAATCAACTATAATACCAAAGAAAAGAGATGCGAGAAGTTACCTGGAAACAGATTGACAGATCGAGAGTCTAAGCTGATTGCAGCGACTTCTTGGGAGCACTACGAACCTGAAGATATGAGGGTATTAATGCTTGCAAAAGCTTTCAATTCCAATCCTTTCAGCTTCAACTACATGACACAATCAATATTGCATCTCTAGTATTTCACGTAAATTTTTATAAATATCTTGCCCATGTAGAAATTTAATATCACATCAAAAGGCATGAGCATTCATAGGACATATAAATATGTAGAGAAGTACTCTTTGCTCAGAAAGTGGTAGAATAGAAAAACAACTGGCTAAAGGATTGATGAAGTGAGAGACCTGTTGTGAATGCTAATACTCACTTCCAGCATCTTTGGCATTTTGCTAAATTCCACATGTTGGGTATCTTTCTATCATTACTTCTAGGATGGAACACATCTTGAATGTCACATAAAATTCGGCACTAACCCGTGTAACCCATTCCAAAAATGTGAAGTTGATAGGAGCAAAGCAGAAGGCTACAGATGTGTAGGTAAGGAGATGGAACAATATTTAAATTAAATTATCTTTATAATTATGAAGCTTGCAGAATTCTACGATAACAAAGCCTACCGCCGAAATGTGCAAAAGTGTTCGAAACTGTTTTGGAAAACAGAATTTTTCCATCGACGTTTCTGGGCCAAAGCTTATCCTCTAACAAAGTTTTTCTGCCAAAGATATTCCACCGAAACTATGGGTTAATGTAGTTTCTATAAAACAAAAACCGTCCCTTTTAGTCAAATATCAACACCTTTGCTTTAAAAGTATGTTTCTTAGTTCTTGAACTATACCAGCACAACTTTAAGTAAGGTATTTATGCTCCACTACGAGAGAAGGTAATTTGTTTCTTTTCTCACAAGAGTTGATGACAGTAGAGTTGACAGATAAATGAAATAAATTATAGGAAACTACTTGCAACTGACGCACAAGAAGTTACTCTCTACAACATAAATATAGAGCAAAGGCGTCAATCTCTAATTCTTGCAGCATCATTGGCTAACTACGAAGACGCTTCCTTGGATGGTGATTTTTTCTTAGACAATAAATACATGATACCTATGCTATATAGGATACATTCTCGAAGGTGCTTTTCTGGTTTACCCTGTGTTGCTGTTTTGCGTTAGGAATTAAAAGAGGAAGTAGCTGCTAGTTAGACAAAATATTTTATCTTCAATTTACAACATGGCCCTAGCCGTGAGCCAAAAAACTATGCTATTTTATCTTTAAATCTAGACCTTCAAAATATTGCATTGGGAAAGACAACGAAGAATAAGCCAGAGAGCAGTAAGTATTCATCATCTCTGGCTGTCGATGGAATATTTAAAACAAAGTCTACAAATCATTCTTGTACACAAACAACTTGCTGTAAAATAAAGCCGTGGTGGAGGGTTGACTTTGGTAGCACTGCCCTTGTCTATGCACTGAACATTACACGCATAGAAGACTGCTGTGAGGTTAGGGTGTCTGACTTCAATGTACGAGTTGGTGATAGCGACGTTGGAAGAGGACAACATAATGCGTTATGTCAACAGAACATCGCAGTTGCACCACTCAAATCTGCCGTATTCATTTGCAATCCACCTATGTATGGAAGATATCTTTACATCCAAACAAATGTGAAAAAGAAATTGTCATTATGCGAAGTTGAAGTTTATGGTGAAATCTCTATGAAGGAAAGCTAATTCCCTATGGTAGTGCATCCACATTGAAACCATGAAGAACTAGAGTTGATTATTCTTATTTCTGAAGTAGCAGGGAACTAATGGCAAGTAATATTGGAGATGCTAACAAATCCTCTTCAATAGTCCTCTCAAATTTATAACTTTTACAAAACGCATTTTTAGCTGCAAGAACTGTTTAGTATGCGTTAGAACATTCCTAGAAATTAACAAAAGTCACCAACTTAGGACAGATGTTGTGGTAGCACCCTTCAGTACTCACAATCAACTACGTCATTGAAAACTGCACTGTATTACATACTTGTGCTAATCACCATAGCGTATAGGCAAGAATATTTAATGGCATTAGCCAATGCACTTAAAAAACATGATGTTATAAATAGTTATAGAATCCATTGCTTATCATCTGTAAGTACTTTACAGCGATTGAGATTTATATTGCCCACTTAAATAAATTATATCTCTTTGTTAGTTTCTGTCTTATGCTAGTTTTCAATATATAAAATAGCTATGAAACCTGATATAAAACATTTCACTCTTTTCTGTCGATGCAAACAACTGTAAAGAGTACTGATAGAATGATCAACGCTGTTTAAATCGCGCTGAAGACTGAAAACTTCAGTGAATGCTTCAAGGCTTTCAGATAATATGATGAATACGTCTGGCTACAATGCAATGATATAACCTTTGATCAAGAATGGTTGGCATTTCAACTACTTGTCCCACTTCATATCTTAACAGATGTCCAAACACTTTCGACTTTTCACTCCAGTTTTCAAAAAGAGTGAGCTCCTTCCATTTGCCTTTTACAGAAATATTTACCGCTGGCAAATCCTAGAGAAACGGATATGCTAGTTCAAAATCAAGGAAAAAATTTGAGGATTCGGAGCGCTTTTTGGTGTAGAACTCTCCAAAGATGCTTGTTAAGGGATCTAGCTAATCTCATAACAGAAAATTCAGATGTGTCATAGAAGCAAATGTGCTTCAATCAGTTGTGTAATGTATTTAATTGCTGTGACATACTCAAGAAAGGGGACTTGGGGCAATGCCACTGAGATTAAAGTGTGACGCAAATGGCTGTGAACACTTAGAACAGTAGAAATGTCGAGTGGAAGTTTTGAGCATTTTCAAACTTCACTCGACCACTCTCAACTTCACTCGACTATTCTCGACTTCACTCAACTACTCTCGACTTCACTCGACTACTCTCGACTTCAATCGACTACTCTCCACTTCACTCGACTACTCTCGATCTCTCTCGACTACTCTCGATCTCTCTCGACTACTCTTGATCTCTCTCGACCATTCTCGATCTCTCTCGACTACTCTCGATCTCTCTCGACTACTCTCGATCTCTCTCGACTACTCTCGATCTCTCTCGACTACTCTCGACTGGGTGTCCAAATTCTCTCGACTTTCAGTCAACATCAAAATGCAGCATAGTCGAGTGAAAAGTTGAGAGCGTATGGACAGGCCTTAATACTACCTTTTAAGGTAAAAAAAGTAAAGGTAGTCCCGTATACTTTCGTACGTGGGGGAGTGCCTCTTGGAGAGGACACTTATCCCGAGCCATGGGCATGTGAGGTAGGGTGGCCAGTTCCTTTCCTCGCCGCCTTTATCTCCCCAGTGATGCCACCAGGTACCCATTTGCTGCTGGGTTGGCAGTGAACGAGCGTTCAGTCAAGGCATCGAGTCGGGCTCGAAACGTAGACCTTTTGCATGGGAGGCATGCGGTCTAACCACAATGCTACCTCGCTCAACACTTTTTACTGTTCTTCATTGCTACCTCGCTCAACACTTTTTATTGATCCAATCATTGCAGTCTTTATTGTAATTAATGCTAATACAGCCAACGACAATGTAATATTTCACTTCCATAGCTACAACATTACGTTCATATTACTCAGTTTCCATTTTGGTCTGTTTTAATTCCGATAAATTGAGTTTTTTCCTCTTTCTCTAAGCTGCTCTATTCAAAATATAATCTGGCTCCACCCTAGATTTGAGATGTGCTCACATGGTGACAAGTTGCAAAACGTGTGCGAATATGAAACTGTGAAAACCTGAGTTAGTTTACCTAAGAAAATGCCGAGCAGAAATTTCGATGAAAGTACTTTGATACTTAGCTAACAGATTACATTGGCCGATAAATTTTCGCTTTTTTAATATCCAACATCTAAATATACGTTTCTAGATGAATTTTTCGTGCTAATAAGTTTTTGTCTTACACCTCATATTTTTGAGATACAATAACTCCTTATTTTACTGAAATCAAACAAAAGTGAGGTATCAAATCGAAATTAATATCACAGGCGGTTTAGCTATTTGATTTAAGTAACTTTTTGGTGAATAAAATACAGCCTGCAGAAGATTTGCCTATGCTACCATGGTTTCAAGACTTTGTTTGAAACATATCAAACAACTTTTATCCGGAATAAGACCTTATCGTATGCTATTGTAGTTTGTTCTATTTCTTTGGTAATTTCATTTTGAACTTAATTTATTTTCTTTTCTATAAATTTGCTTATGGAACGGTCCACACTGCAAAAAGAATTCTGGAAAAATAATTTTCATAACTCAAATATACCAAAATTCATTCATATCCCTACAAGTGTGTCAAATACTATACTGTGATATTTATGTGCTTTAGATTCTTCATTCATGTGATTTTCACTAAAGCGTCTTGTTGGGGTTATCACAATACAGAATCCCTAAATGATCTACAATCAAGTTTTCATTTCCACCTATTTAATACTCGCCTTCCATAGTCTTTTGTCACTCTGCAAAATGTTCACATTGCTCATTATTTGCTACAAAGGATTCTCAGAAAAGTCAAAATGAGAATGCAAGAAGTTGAATTCCATTAGCATTCAGCATCTAATTCTTTTGTAGCTTTCAATGAGATTACTGGTACTATCTTTGTAATCAGGGGCATTGTTGTTTCCCAGAAAGTTTGCACTCAACCACTCACATGCAAGGCTGCATAGCATCTCAGACAAAAAAATTGAAAATGGTTTTAAAAACAATTTGTAATCAAATTATGTTGGTAAATACTCTATTTGTTGCACTTCATCCTCTGAAAGGATATTATTTACCTCAAATAATTAGATTATATATGATATCAACAGCATCACTTTCATGCAGATTGTGGACCTTCATTTTAATTTCGTGAAATTGAGGGTCTTCTGCATCTCAAAAACCTGCTGTGCTTGACAAAAACTAAATAAATATCGGAAATCAGCACGAGAAATAGGCTAAGAAATGACTATTCAGATTTTAGATGAAAAACATGTGTTGACCAGTTTTATCGTTCCAATGGAATGACAAAACGAATTGGAATAAATGACTCCATTTCTTTCCATAGATCAATTGCTATTTATGTAAAATTGACATCACAAAGAGGTTGTATTGTCTTAATATGGTATTATAATATGGGGCTTACATATGAGACATATATAAAGCCAATTTGTCTACTGCAAAAGAAGGTAGTCAAGGTCATAGCTTTTGAGTAGTTTACAATACCTTCTGCTCCTATTTTTCTTAATCTAAAGATCTTAAGCTTATCTGAACTTTATCAATTCGAGCTGCTTTGTTTTATACATGAGTGTATAAACAGAACTTCACATCCTCACTTCCATCATTTCATGTTACCAATGGCATCTGTTTATCAATATAGTACTCGAGGTCATCAAACAATGAAATTTCTTAACAAAGAAGACCTCATTATTATATGGAATTCGATCAATGCAATATCATCGTGCTAAAACATGGAATAATATCTATAGCTTTAGAAAAAATATTAAAATATTTTCCTCACCAATAATTACCAAACTAATATCTGAGATTCTCTTAGGGTATGTGGTGTTGCCTAAGTACAAATTCATTTTCCCCCAATTTCTTTAATTTTCAATATTCAATCAAATTTTGACTATTTTCTGAAAACAGGGGGTATCCTCTCCTCGACTAGCTGATCTATTGAGAGGAAACCTCCTTAAACAATTCTCTTCATATAAATTTATTGAAAAATTCTTCTTTATGTGTTTAATTTCAAGCTATTTTTAGTTATTTATTTTTTTATTTTTAAAAAGTTTTTAAAATAATGAGAACTGAACTGAACTGAGCTTATCTTCAGCTTGTTAATAACATGAGCACTTGCGTACAAGCTCAAATTTTCTCAAGACTTGTATTCACGCAACGTTTTTCTGCAGCTGACCAAGGAAAACCTGCCTCTGGAGATGGACGGCCTTAACAGGGAGTCTGGGCGTCTTGTGTTGAAGCGACAAGAACTAACTTCCCCAAGTACGGATTATCGACTTGGGCTCGCACTTCCTCTCAAAGACGTATCGAGATGGCGCTTTGGCTTTCTTCCGTTTTCAACTAATAATAAGAGCCCCTAAGTTGTGGCGTAGCCAAGAAGTGAGCAAGGGGGCAACTAACTTCCCCCTCTCCTTTCTATCTCCACCCTGCTTTGCCCCCCAAAGATGCCACTGCCCCAAAGGAGTTTGTTAATTGCAAAATATTATTACTGATAGTATATCTGAAGTTGTGATGATATTGCTAGATTGAAAACTTGCTTTTGTATAGAAAAAATGTCTTTCTTACTTCCATTGTTCTCTGTACCTTCTTTCTCAGCAAAGATTTAGAGCTAAATTCTGAAAAACAAAGGTTTTAGTGCTTTTGCACCATTTTCAAGGTATGAAATGTGCATTTAAATTTGAGGCACTATTCAAGAACTTTTGGTACTACTATTGTCAAATAAGAAGTTTCAGGAACAAGGTCTAAGGCAGTGTCATAATTCTCCACCTATAGGCCCAGTACATATCTGTTTGTAAGGCATTCTTGGTGGGCTTATCTGCGGGAGGGACTTCGCCACTAGAGGACCACTAACGCGTTATGTGAAAACAGCTCAGTGAGAGAAATCTTTAATTAACTGACTCAAGCAACAAAGTTTAAATGAACTACTTTTGCAAATTCAACAGCGCACTAAAAATAACAGCATAAGAAGTTCTTCAATATCGTCTATCTGCCGGCTTATACGCGGACTAGGTCATGCGTTCGGGAAAATGTAGGCCTATCTTTAGATTGGGTGTGTACTCGGGGGGCTTACAGGGGGACAAATAGGGAAGACGTGAAGTACCAATGTCAACCTGATATGCCAATCAATTTTGCATAAAGACTCACACATAAGTGTCTATGAAGTGTGTTCAATGCTTTGTGTTGGAAGGCAATCACCATATAAGCATGGATTAGGGTGTCTTGTTACAAATATGATTTCAGGCGCGAGTACTTGGTTTGATAACATGATTAGAAAGTGAGTAACCGAAGGTGAAAGATGGGAACGAGATTTGGAATAAGATGGAATTTTCATAAGAACAAAATTTTTGAGCTAGCAATCCTTTATCCTATGTATCTTTAATCATTATTTGTGAAAAATACTGTCTGGTACCAGCTCCAGGAGTAGGTAAACAAAATCAATTATTCACTATTGAGTAGTGTTAGTTTGTGCTTAGTAAATGCGTTATTCATAGTGGTTTGCTCGTTTATCGATGATAAGAACAGCGTTTCCTTATATGCAATAAGAGGCATTAGTTCTTAGCTGCATGCAGTGGTGAGCAAGAAAATTTATACCTAAGGGGACTCACTTCATAGATGTACCTTTGCAGGAAACTCTGTAGTTAGTGTACCTAGTTGTATAAGATATAAGGTTTATGCGTATTTTCAATACCCTATATCTAGTGAACTAACAATTTCTCGATAGCTTTTTAATCTAAAATGCCCTTTTACAACAAAGTAAGGGCTCTTCTGTCCTCTTATTTCCAAACAATTTACCCGAGCCTAGGAGGGCTGAGCTTCCCTTAAGTCACAGCTAAGGGGCTGCACCCCACATGTCCACTCTTCTACTCCACTGACTGCAAAAAGTTACCCAATAATTATAGTTAAGAATTCTCCGTAAGGACAGTGAGTGCTTCAAGTAACAATAATTCTTCTCAAGAAATCAAAGAGATGCCCAACAAATGCTGAGATTAAATAAGTTGAAGTGTCAATTTTATGTAAAATTGTTAATCTCAACAGCATATGAGGGAACACTCAGGTCATACTTGTAAGCACTAGCTCTTTGAACTTAGCAAAATCATGAAATACTTGCGTAGACAAAACTTTGCTATTGTGGAATAAAAACTCGCTGAAATCATTATACTTATTATCAACACAGCAAATCAAGTCTGCTAGTAGAAATCTATAAATTTGATCATTCAAGACGCAATATTTAAAAATACTACTGTACATATTTTGGAGGTGAAAGTGGCATTATGCATTCACTGGAACAGATAACATCTCTGTTGCACCTAACAGTTCAAAACGTTTCATGTGTCTATTCTGTGCTAAAAGCTAGGGCCTAATTGGACGATAACTGTGAAATAACAAAAAGGGACCAGATGAAAAAGTGATTCACCGCTAGATAAAGTAAATTGAAAAACATTGAATGTTCAACTCAAAATTTAATGAGCAGATATGCGTAACCCAGACTCTTAGAAGTAGGAAGCAGTCAAACAATAGTGATACAAGAAGATAAGATTTAAACTCAAAATATCACCAAAGTTGTCATTGACAATCGAAGCATGCGCAACTGCATCTTTAAAAGCAAAAAAACAAGATTTGTGTGCACTACAGCACATTTCTAGCTGTCATACGCAGGACAAGACACGCATGCAAGAGCTGTCGATTCCAACAATGAAACTAATACAATGCTATCGAGTATTCCTTCTATGTGCAATTGGGAGACTTTTCAGTAATGCCGAGATCCTTAGATCTTCTTGTAGAAAGCATGGCATATTTCAGCTTGTTGCTGAGAATACTCGATTTGATGCTTTGGTGATTGAAACAATAGTGGCACATACATTGCTAATGTGTTCCATGTTGTGCATCAATGACGTTCTCTGTAAATCAATCAACTATAATGCCAAGGCAATGGAGTGTGAGAAATTATCTGGAAACAGATTGACAGATGGAGGAGCAAGGCTATTTCTAGCTGATTCATGGGAACACTATGAACCTGAAAATGTGAAGGTAGTACCAGTACTTCTGGCATATTCTACCTATTGCAGCTACTTTTCATTATTTGGTCGTCAATTCCTTATAAATTAACTAACTTTACCTGCTTTCAGATTCTTTTATTTCACTGTGTGCATAGCCAAAATTGCATCTGTCATGCTTCAATTTAGTGCAAAACGATTGTCCTTTCTAAATAGAACGTTGACTGGACACCAATAGACATCAACCACTTATAGAGCAGATTACGATGCAGAACAGTGTTTATTGGATAGAAAGTAGAAACATTGAAAAAGATGAGAGAATAATGACAGAGAGAAAAACATGTCATGACTGCTAGCATTCCTTGCTTCTTCTTTGACTTCCTGGTACCGTCCATAAACTATGTAGCTTTTTGTCATTAATTTTAGGCTAAACTACAAAACGCATGTCGCAGAGGATTTTCTTCTCGCTCATGTGGTCTATTCCAAAAATGTGAGGCTGATTTGAGCAAAACAGAAGGATTCAAGTGTGTGGGTAAGAAGATGACGTAAAATGAAAACGGCATCATCTAAATGGTACTAAAGTGTCAGCATTAGATGACATGCCAATCATATCCACTACCTCAATCAAAATTTGATGAAATATTTAATACTAATGCAATACATCAAATATCTTTAGTAAATGCAAGCACAAGATATTTAAATTCTATATTGGAGATTAGGCTAAGGGATACATTTAGATAGCCTGACATCGCAAGTCAAACTACGAATAATTCATGATAATCATGACAGTTGTAACTCATTCTTTTAATTCTATTACACTTAATTAAAATCATAACGAAAGGGTACGGATGCACACGCGACAATAAGAGGACACTATAGAGTCAGTACTTATGATTGATGATATATCAGACTCACCGACTTAATTTTATATATACAATACAAATCATACATAGGTAATCATCACACAATACATTGCACAGTTGCAGTCTTTGTCAAGCACTTGCTTGTAAACATGACAACAGGCATATCTATAATGTGGGCGACTTGTTTTGCGCTTATGTGCAGCTAGGTCCCTGATCATGCAAACATTATTATTCCATAATTAACTGCTACCACAAAATCTTTCCATGTTCTGCAATATTGCTTGCGGCTAAAATTGACTACCTCACATACATAAAACACAAAGGTGCAAAAGCTAGTCCTAGCAAAGCTTCTTAAAATGGAACGCAGCTCTTTGAAAGAAGGGTAACTTGCATCATTACATAATGGGGTTGGCCAGAGTTGCCAGGTCAAATAACAGTCAAATCCATATAATGCATTGCTGCAAAAATCCAAATTAGTCCAAATTCGAAAATGAGGCCATAAGACAATAGATTTTATTGAAATGAAAAGAGGCTAGACGGTTTTTTGAAGATGGTAGTATGTTATCAACAGTATTAGTTCAAAGAGCTTATAGAAAAGGCAGTAAGAGAAAGTGTAACGCAGCCAAAGTTATGAATTACAACATATTGACAGATATGTGATTTGGGAACATTCATTTAACCACAATGATAACATTTGAAATAGAAGGAAGCCTTAGAATCTCACAAAAGATGGGTGTCAACAGCAGTGGGCAGAATTTAGCTCTTCAATGTTGCTAGCAACCTTCTTCCTTAGCATATTAGGCGTGATAGTTTTCAGTCAAGTTATCCAAATAAAGATCATTCTGATAAATCCAAAATGAATCCAAATTCTGAGTCAAATCCAAACAAAAATCTTAAAGTCAAGCAATTTCTCAGAAATCCAGATTTCTCAAATTTGCATTTGAAAAATCCAAACTGGCAACTCTGAGGTTGGCTCCTTTAGCCTTGGATGCATTAGAAATAATTTGCAGTTACACCTCGTCACCTATTGTGTACTTGCATTCTCGAGCTAGCACGTCCTGTTAGCACTCGTTAAAGTTAGGTGCGTTCAAAAGAGCTGGGTGCGTAGGTATCACAATCACGCTAACCTTGCGCACAACAGATCAATTTCCAATAGACTAGACGTCTATATACAACAGTGGTTCCCAAGCTGTTCAAAGTGTCGTACATAGCTCCGCCCCCCTGAGCCCCCCTAGAAATCACCCCTGACATAGGGGTCCCAGCAACAAAATTTTTCGAATTAGTGTCCCCGTTGGGATAAATATAGGTATATAGGAAATATAATATAAATATAGGAAATATAATTTTGTGGAAAGTCAACTATCAACAATGATGCAAGCTAACAAAACAAAGAGTCGAACACTACCATTATAGAATGTCCTAAACAAGTGATCATCTAGTAGTATGGCACAACATATTGTTAATCTTATTTAATTACTGTAAATTTAGCTGAGAGTCCAGGAATCATGTTGCTTTGTCATAAATACTAGATCTTCAAAATATTGCATTGGGGAAGGCCACACAAAATCAGCCGGAAAACAGCAATCTGCCATCAGCTCTGGCTGTAGATGGCAACTCTCATACAAGTCTCTCAAGAGGTTCTTGCACAGAAACAGGTTGCTGTACACCATTACCTTGGTGGAGAGTTGATTTTGGTAGCACTGCCCTCATATATTCAATAAACGTTACAAGCAGAGGGGACTGCTGTGGGAACAGGCTTTCTGACTTCAACGTGAGAGTTGGTGATAGCAACGTTGGACGAGGGGAAAATAATACATTGTGCCAACAAAACATTGCAGTTCCGCAAGGCCAAACTTCAACATTCATCTGCAATCCACCAATGTATGGAAGATACCTTTACGTTCAAACAAATATAGAAAAGAGACTTCCACTATGTGAAGTTGAAGTATATGGTGAAACGTTTATGAAAAGATGCTGATTCCCAAACTCCAAATTCCTAACCCACATCGAAGGAAACAACTGCTTCTATATTAGACTGCACAGTTTCTGGCTCATATACTGATGCCCAACTATACTTTCATTACAGTTTTATGCTTAAGGCAAAAACTGTTAATATTTACCAATGCACCTAAAAAATCGCTGGAGAGTCCACTCTATAAGTCCCAATGTAATTGAAATTGCCGTACTATTCAATGAAATTAGCTAAACACTGTGGAAGTATCATTTTATATCAGATGCTCTAATCATAGTGTGTAAAATTCTGCACCGTTGCTATTAATGATGATCACTGTAAAGATAAGTAATAGAATGATATATTATTGTACAATCAGCATCTCGTAGTAATTTTTCAAAATCCTGCTGCAGACTAAATGTCTGAAAGATTGCGAAAATTCTCTGAGGAAATACGACGTGTGAATGCTACACATAAATGAAAAAGGCTCTGAATGAAATTTTGAAGGAACATTATGAAAATTTTCAGCTGATTTCAAATATATCAAGTGTATCTAACTTAATAAATGAATGCTAAATGTAGTCTGTTTGTGAATTGCTAATTTAGTCACATTTGGAGAACCCCTTTTGAAAACAAATTTGCTGGCTGGCTATCTCCCTTATTAAACATATGAAAATGTATGAAAATGAATGAGCTTAATCTCCTGCATTTTAATCTTTGAGATTGTAATTCGATAGAGATATGTTCCATGTATTCCTAGAATCTTAAAGTTTAGTATTTCTACACATTTTTCATCAATTTTTGTATCTTGCAAAGCTTTCATCTGGTTTTCTGAATGCCAAAGGTTAACTTTTACTATCTCACAAATCATCTTTCATTCCTAGAACTTCTCAACTGTGGAACTCATTGCCAGCCACTACTTCCCTGAATCCTACAATTTGTCATCTTTTAAATCTAACATCAACGAACTTGATCTTAGTTATCTCCCTCTCTACTTGAACTTCCCCATTCTCACAGTTTTTCCTTTGTTGGGGCTTTGTCATAGGCCCTACGGCCTTTCCCCGGGATTACTCACTAAAAAAAACTAATACTAAGTCCTGATAAAGGAAATTAGAGGGAGAATCCAAGGAAAAGCCATGCCGCTAGCAATTAAATTCTCATGAAAAAGTTTGGCAGGTGTGTTCAAATACCTTCAAATGAAAAAGCCTTCAAATGAAAAAGCGTAAACCTGCAGGTACCTGGAAACAACGCAATATATTGCTTTATACACCGCAAACATGTTTGCTCTCATATTCTGTTTTTCTAAAATCCCATGGGTACCTTTCGTTAGCACTCAGGGCACTGTCAATTGAAAAGGCATCGTCAGTGGAAATTAAGGACTTACAATAGTCGCCAAAAGTCCCTGGGACACTCGCAGAAAATTGCGAAAAAACAGTACTCTCAGACTTTATACCATTGCGCCGTACATGCACTCCCTTTCCCCCAATAACAATGTTGTTCTGTCCAGAGACACTTCGCATCATTTTACATGCTAATTTTTTTCATTCTTGCATGCAATTTTCTCATAAACCAACAACGTTTTGAGGGAGGAGGGGGACGGGTGTTACGTGCCGAATAAATATAGCTATAGTGTCCCTGGACTTTTGGCGACTATTGTAGCTTCTTTATCAGTTCACAGTTTACTGGAAATCAACATCTACTAAAGATGAAAAATCAATGCCAATCATTACTTACTTAATTTTGATCTCTAACTTATTCGTTTCATCGTAAAGCCTTCTCTTTCTTTGCATCCTTTAGTTATTGCACGTTTTAGTAGGCACTTTCGGGTTGCATTAACATCATATTTGTTTTAATTTGGCAATTTTGTTTTGAATCAATATTTAAACTTAAACAAAAACCCAGTCCTCGCAAGGAAACCCTTCCCTTTTGGCAGGGCTAGCAATTTCATTGCAACTAATTAACTAAAACTATTCCAACTGAAGATAAAAAAGAATTAGAAAGAATTAATTGCTCTAAAACGAGCAGAACTCTCTCTCTCTCTCTATCTCTATCTCTAATCAAATATCAACAACAAGGACATTGGGTTAAACACATCATTACAAAATTGACGCCTGATCAGAGCGTCCACTTCCGGAGGGATACATCTAGGAACTTCCCCCAGATAATGCTGTAGGGATGGCAAAATATTGTCTTTTCTCCATACTTGTCAACCATTGGCCTCCTTTCATTCGCCCATTTGAACAAGCTCCCTTCTAGGTTGTAGACTCTTACTATATCATCATTGTCCATCTCTGTTTTGATTCTATCCTGCAGTACTTGTGCCAGTTTTGCTGAGCGATAACCAAGAGAACAGTAACAAACAACATCGACTGTCTTGGCAGTGGCTAAGACAAAAGAAAAAGCAGCAAACATCTTTATTCTGCAAATACAGTTTGAATCCCGTTAAAACCTGCATAATAGCTGACCCCACACACAATTCAGACTTCTACACATAGGCTCTCATTTGTTTCTTATCATCTATACTCGTAATAATTTACAACAAAGACGATACCGTTAACAATTATCTATCCAGTGGCCATCACAAAACGGAGAGCGTCTGAAAGGTAAATACGATCCCTGGGTCGGGTAAGTGGAGTTAGAATGAAGAAAAAAAAATCAAAGAAAATCATTTGAATTGGAAATTTTCAATTTCTCCAATATACAAATAGTTGCACAACAAAATAAAGAACTGATCTTACTAAATCATGTAATAGATTGGAGGAAGAGATTGGATAAGCTATAAACAATACGCATATTAGAAATTCCCTTTGAACTAACCGTTTTACTTGCACAACTCTTATCAACAGAAAACTAACATCAACGAAGCCATTTTGTTTTACAAGCAGTTGTATTTCAACCAGTTGTGTTGAAACTATATTACAGCATATGGATGACATCATAAATTTTAGGACACCATGTATGCTCCAGTTTCGATTCTACCAAGTGTACAAAAACCAACAAAGCATATCCCAAACAAATGGTAATTCTCTCTTAAGAAACAGTGAATCTCAAACAACCTCGTCAGATGAGCATAGTACTAAAATTCCCGCACATGGTGGTATGCCAAGCCACAAAATTATCCTTATTAGAAAGCAGATATGATATAAACACTGCATTAACAAAGCCTAAAAAAGTAGCTCTGGATCACCAAAAATCTTAAACTAAACAACAACCAAAAAGCTCCAAAATTTAGAAAAATAACTTCAAAACTCTCAAGTTCCTACAATCACTTTCAACATATGCTAGCAAGTATGTCAAGCTAAGTAAGTTGAACTGAATCTGCCATCTTCCAGTAAAAATGCGTACAAACTATGAAAAAATAACTGCTGAAAAGAGTACAAAATTGCTAAAGATAGCTACTGCTACCTATTGAATTCCATTTTATTTACCTAAGCCAGTCATATTTTCAATGCAATTCCTAATAAAACTCCCCCTCTCCTCGTCCACATAAGTACTAGAGATCAAAGAGCACCCCAAGTATCACTAAACAATAGTATGGAGATGAGTATATCAATTCAAAGAAAACTGCCCAAAATTTTCAGAGTAATTAAGTAACAAAGTCCAGAGGCATAGGAACAGGGGGTGCTTGGGGCGCTGTACACTTTAAAGATTTTGCTTGTCGGTAAATTCGCAGAACATCAATGGTGCTAGTCAATTCTGTACACGTTTTTTTTTTATAAGAAAATCATTATTTTGCCTGAGCCTCAATTTTCTTAGCTTTTCTCGAAATTGAGCCTGATATTTACTTAAATTTTTCTTAACTTTTACTGAAATAAACTGGCTAGGGTCGTTTACACTTTCGATAATGATATTGTATACTTGAATTTGAATTCTATCTTTAACATTTTGCATGCAATAATGATGAAATATCGAGTTTTGGCCTATAAAAATACTTTATTTTGGAAGTTGAGCCTCGTGATTTTCTTAAGATTTTCTTAAGATTTTGACGATTTGAGTCTCATTTTCTTTTAAACTTTTTTCTTACAAAAAACAACGTGTATTACTGATAAAATTTGAGGACGGTCTTTTATGTCAGCAAATTCGCCTTGAGGAAAGTTTATTTGACAGCAGCAATTTCTTATAGTTTAATCCCTAATCAAGTCTCCCACTTTTCATCACACTATCATGCACTGTATGGGGGCCTAGTCAGGGGTGGATCCAGAGCTGGACTCTGAGGGGTCTTTATTTTCTTTTCAAAAAAGGAAGAAACATTGTATACTCAGATGGTCAATATCTACTATATATAATATCAGATGCTAAATATATATCATAAAAATTCCTTATGAATCTTGCTCTTTTCTTATTCTAATAAAATACTAATACACTTACATGGAACAACATTACAACAAAACTCACTGGAAGAACAGTCATATTATCCTTGAAAGACTCATACATTAAGATTTAGTAAGGACTTACCTATATATTATTTACTATACACAATGGAATATTACCACAGCGCGAAAAAGCGGCAACATTCTTTTCATATACTAACTGTTTTTTTCTGTCCGACACTCATCAGAGTATGAAAACGGTTAACCTTTAGGTCACTATCCGACGCATTCATACTCTGATGAGTGTCGGACAAAAAAAGCTTTTAGTGTGAGAAAAGAATGTTGCCGCTTTTTCGTGCTGTGGTAGAGTTCTGTAGTACCAACAGACTATTTACAAAGGAATATCTTCATCAGTGGTCAAATACTATGCTAAATATTATATATCTTTAATGTACTATAATGTCAAATAAAAAATGACAGTACAAATCAAATGTTTACATTTTTTCTGTTTACAACTCTGCTATTTTTAAACTGAATAAAACATACTATGACACACCTTAATTCAAATGCTGAGCTTGCAGAAAATCAAACAAAAGATAGGGATAGGCTTTCATCATTACATTTCCACATCTTTTACTCACTTTTGCACACTGTCATCATCAAACATAAAATCATATACAAAAATACCACTTTGAATAATGAAACAATGGATAAGGCTAAGCCATGCATTTAAGTAAAAACAAATCCCTTTTCAAATAGAAAACAGGTTGGTATGCATCAACAAGGCCCTACATCACCTTCATAAATGATGCCACACCCCTGAAATTAAGGAAAAAGGCACAATGGATATCCAATTAATCACAACTAAATTCAGCTTTCTTTCAATAATACTTACCTGTTTGAATCTCTTTTATTTTCTCCATTATTTTTGGAACATCAGAACCATCTGACTTCACAAGCATGGAGCCTGCCATGGTGCTAATATCATACTCTTCAGGTGCTCTGACATCCTGGTAGAAGTCAATAAAACATTTTACAGTAAAAGAACTTTGCAACACAGGTCTCAACCAACTTTTTTCTTATTCATGATGGTTATCACTATGATTATATACTACATACTATACTCAGAAGTGATTTCTAAAATTGTTTTTCATTTTGGGGGGCTCAGCCTTCCCAAATTTTTGTATCAATCTTGCTTTTCAAGCACATTGACCTTGCTTCCAATGTTTTGTATGGTATTGCTATAATGAATTTCCTCACTACTATATGGCTATTGAGATCTTTGTAGATTTTGGCTATAATATATCACAATTTGAATAACTTATCATGTCTCCATCTTCAAAAATATGGGTGTGGCTGTAAATGGGCCACACCCATTTTCTGAAATTGCACCTAGAGCCCCCTTGTTAAAAAATTTTGAAATCATCCCTGACTATACTACATACAATTAACTTAACACTACTGCAATAATGATACCACAGAATACAAGATGTGATGACAACTCTGCAACCACTAACATGAATGACACATAAAATGACAAAAATTAAAACACAGCTACAAAACACATGTAAATATACATGAATAACTTCTACTAATAAATACTTATGTTGGGCTAGCCTAGAGCAATCAGATCAATTTTGCTTGCGATCAAACAGAGAGTAAAATAACAAATTTATCAATTTATTATATTATTGAAAAAATTATTTAACTTTAGAGTCAACCAATTTCAACCACATATAACCCCCAACACAGGCACATACATGGAGGGAGCATTTGGGCAGTGCCACCCAAGTGAAAAATTTTGAGTGGCTTTGCCTCCTCTCAGAATTATTAACCTAGGGGTTTACATAAAAAATAAGGCTTTTGCCAACACCAAAGTTATTTGTACAGGACATCTGCTCCAGCTATTTGCTTTTTCTAAACAGCTTTTTTAAAGAAACCTAGCTCAAGGCCTAGTAACAAAGTTTCTTAATTTTTGGCCACATACTAGTTCTAAAAGTCTCTTACTTTAGCAAACTAAATTGCTGTGATTCTGCACTTATTCTAATTATGCGTTTTGAAGCATACATAGAATGTGAATGTAGCAAACTGTTTGTCCTACAACAAACAAAATGCGTCAGTACAAGTTAACTTCTAAAGCAATGTCATATTCAAATTATTTTGCTACAGCTTTATGTTGAACCAGGTAACGATTTCAGTGTGCTGTTTTTTTCAAAGTTTCTTAGCTCTTTCCTTATAGTTCTAAAAGTTTCTTAAACTTTAAGCTGTCTAGCACTAGGCAGTTTATACAGTGGTTTCTTATAAAAAACATGAAATTGTGAAACAAGAGATTTTAGTTTATGAGTGGATAAAATCAGCAAAATTGCCTTGCCAGGTTCTTCTACCCAATGAAGATCTTCTACCCTGTTACAGCCCTCTTTATGAGACAGACAGTATCAAGCAGAAGAAGAAAATAGGTAATGAATCTAACCAAAGCTGAGGCATTACGGACTGATTGTTAATTACGTTGCAAGAAGGGGCAGTGCTTTTTCATGGGGGTACAACTTTAAAATGCCTCTTTCAGAGGGGGTATAACTTTTTATACATGTTTTATTGGGGCTTATAAATTACTTACCATATCACTCACAAAACACAGCATCTATAACCCAGAAAAATAAATCATGGGCTAACTTTGAATTGTGCTTGTGTTATCTGTCTTAACTACAGCTGTCCATACCTTTTGATTTCACTAATCGGTTTGGCAAAGTTTCTTATCAGGGAAGTCCTTGCAAAAGCAAAAATCAAACAAGACTTACCTGTAAGTTGAAGTTTGATTGTAATTCTTCTCTACCATTAGCAGGAATGGAGGAACCACATGCCTTCCCATAAACCATTTTATCATTCCCACCCTGTGCTCCTTTTTATCCTCCTTCCTACTGATGATGAGTTATGTCCTCATTTTTATTCAATATCAAAATTAGTTTTCAATTATTTAACAATTATTTAACTATTTAACTATTATCCTGTGATTAATTACACTTTAAAGAAAGACCAGTAGCATGTGTTCTCACTTTTCATGTGATTCCTCTATTCCTGCTGATGGTAGAGAAGAATTGCAATCAAACTTCAACTTACAGGTAAGTCTCATTATATTTTTAAATTAATCTATGTGGAAAAGGGCAAACTAACCATCCAGCCTGGCTTTAGTGAATTTTAAAGCCTTAAAATGAAAAAAGAAAAACCTTTGCTGACTTCCCCTTTTTGTTATTGCATGCCTGTACACAACTGGCATTTGGAGTGGAAGGTAATGGAAAAAACTTTATTGTGTAACTTCTTGGGTAGTTAGCTTGTGAAACAGGATGGAATGGAGTTATGAATGAGATTTTATTTCCAGAATCAGAGCAAATGCAAATCGAATTTGTTGGTGCACACCAACACACCAGAATATCTGCCTGTGCACACCAAATGATTTCCCTCTGCACACCAGAGATCTTGCCCAAAAAGGCCATACTCTGCAGACCAGGCTACAAGTGTTAAACGTAATTCAATTTTGGGGGTACATTTCAGAGCAAGCCCATCTGCTGAAAAAAACTACCACTCCCTGGCACATAATGAGTGATCAGCCCCTTATAGCTACTAGAATTTTTCTTTTTGTGGCTCCAGATCTGTGAAACCTGTTCCAAATTAGGCCTGGGTGAACATCATAATGGATTTATGCTTAAATGTAGAAAAGACATTCTAGGCATTAATAATTACTTGCTCTAGTGTATTGATAAGGCAACCTTGTTACAGTGCCTAGGCTGCAGGCACGGACACAACTTCAATACATTTTGGAGTGTCAAAGGCTGTCCTGTGAGCATTTGGTATCTGTGACCTTTTTTGGAACAGTAGTTCATTACTGGTACTGGGTCCAGTAAGTTGCCCTGCAGAACAACATTGTATTAACATTTTGCCCCGCGAGACAGCAAATTTTCAAGGTTGGGGGGGGGGGG
>WIPJ01002611.1:0-30504 GCA_018155075.1 Cassiopea andromeda | reverse complement strand
ATATATATATATATATATATATATATATATATATATATATATATATATATATATATATATATATATATATATATTTGTCTTTGGAATGTAATCGTGACAGATAAGCAGCTGTCAATGAAAATCAAGCGTTCAACTATAACTTGCGTCCTGAACAAACGATAATTTAACTTTTTCTTCAATTATGTGTGCTGAGCTGTTAGCTGCATGGATAGTAATCTGTATATGACCAAGTGCTGCAGCATTTTCCGTGTAGCATTTTTCTGCTGTTTCGAAAGGAACTAGGTTTAATATAACGCTGAAAGTTATTGCTATGCCTCCATGCCCACGCTTTTCTTCAATGTAAAGCTAACCGAGTAGTGAATAATTTCAACCTGAATGACTTAGTTTGATGGATGTGGTAATCATGCTCCATTAAGTGGTGGAGGAGCCATTTTACATTTCAACTACAGATTTACGTTTAGTTAAGGATACATGTGGTACCAAAAAGACAAGCAATTCTCATGAAAGCCGATCAACACCATTATTCAATAGCACCAGTATTTTCGGAGACTAAACAACATTCAGAACTTTCATTGCTCATCACTGTATCCATAGAAACATCCATCAATTTCCTAGAACTGTCAACAGAATAAACTGATTTAATTAATGTCTTTCAGGCATACCGTCAGATATTGAATTGTGAGAAATGGCAGAGATTTGCAAGAATTGAAGACAAATCTGGAATCAGGTGTCGCTGTCTAGGTTTGTGACAAATTATACTACGATTAGCTACCAGCAGGTATAGCTACTTGACTGGCCCCCGCCAAAAAACGTACAAGAAAATAAACCCACTACTGCACTGGGAAAAGTTATGATGCTTTTTTCAAATGGAGTGCTTCAACTTTGAAAGTAATCAGCACTCAGCAAATTTGGTCTTAATTTGCTTGACTACTCAGCAAATTAAGACCGTACATGACAGCAGATGCTTGTTCCATGCTCCATAAGTCGATGGTTATACCAATTCTTACCTTCTGCGGTACTTCACACCTCAATAAGGCGCCAACACAGATTAATAAGTCCAACGCTCTACACCAGGCATGTCCAAAGTCCGGCCCTCGGTCAAATTTTATCCGGCCCGCAGCCTAGTCATGAAATATATAACGCTCGTATACTGTTATTTGGCTAGCAGTATTAATATTCTTCATTTACCTAATAGAGGCCAACAGCACTTTACACAACACAACCCCCAACCCACTAGAATTCATGGTCAGTGGTTTTCCGCAATTATGTCTCAGCAAATAACAATCCGTATCCAGTCCCTGCAGTCGGCTCTCCTAAAACTTTAGTTGTTTTTTCCGGTTTTTCGTGTTTTAAACCACAGGTGGTGTCCCTGTTATGTCCTGTTTGCTGTACCTGTCTCTCCAAGCTAATTATTGTTCATAATGATGATAAACAATTGTAATCGAGATCTAGATTCAGTATTGAATAGACTCTGTGAAAGCACGCTGTATTTTCCGTTTAATAACTTAGGAACGTTCGAAATCTAACACATTGTATATAACTAAGGTTATAAGGATTGTTCGAAGTCACATTGCGTCCCATATTTTATAATGGCGACAATCAGCAAAAAAAGGAAGATTGACAGCAAGGGTTGACGCTTCAAGGATAGTTGGAAGTTGGACTATTTCTTCGCTGAAATACTAAGCAGCTGCGTCTGCCTCATTTGCAATGAGAAATTAGCTGTTTTTAAAGAGTTCAATGTCGAGCGACATTACCAAACGAGAGACGCTGACATGTACGACAAGCTTACAGGGAAGGAACGTAGCGAGAAAGTGAGGCAACTTGGAAGTATTTTGCAAGAGCCCGAGAGTCAAATGAGAGCACCACAAAGGCTAGTTACGAAGTAGCAACGCTTATCGCAAAGCATGGCAAGCCTTTCACCGAATGGGAATTTATCAAAAGTTGCATGATGACTATTGCGAAGAGCATCTGCCCTGAGAAGCAGCAAGAGTTTGCTAAAGTCTGCCTGGCACGTAACATTGTGGCACGTAGAATTGAGGAAGTGTCTTCAGACATAAAAAGACAATTGGGAGTCAGAGTAAAGGAGTTTGACTTCTTTTCGCTGGCTTGTGACGAAAGCACAGATGCCTCGGACACTGCTCAGTTACTTATTTTTTTGAGGAGAGTGAATAACGACATGAACGTCACTGAAGAACTTCTTGACCTCCAGAGCCTGAAAGCTACACGAGAGGAACAGACTTATTCTCTGCTGTTAGCACTGCCGTTAATGACATGAAACTCTCGTGGAATAAAATGACAGGGATTATTACCGATGGAGCATCATCTATGACGGGCGAACGAGGTGGATTTGCAACATTTATAAGCTACAAAGTAAGTGAAGAGGGGGGTAAAGCTGTAAAACTCCGTTGCATCATTCATCAGCAAGTTCTGTGTGCCAAATATCTCTAATACGAACACATTATGAAACCAGTGGTAAAGGCCATTAACTATATCGGCTCTAGAGCGCTATGCCACCGTCAGTTTCAACAGTTTCTAAAGGAAATTGATGCAGAATATGGAGATGTTGTTTATTACACTGATGTGTGATGGCTTAGTCGAGGCTCTGCACTTATGCGCTGCTACTCTCTTAGGCAGCAAATCGGCGAGTTTTTGGCTGAAAAGAAACAACCTATGCACAAACTAAGTGACCCTTTGCGGCTGGCTGATTTGGGTTTTCTAGTTGATATAACAAAGCACATTAATGTTCTTAACACCAGTCTCCAGGGACCAGAGGCAGTCATAAGCCAACTTTATTCACAAATTAAAGCTTTTGAAGCCAAGTTGCAACGATTCAAAAGACACTTCCTTGAGGCCATACCCAATACTGCACATTTCTCATCGCTGCAAGAAATCATGACCAGATTCCCACAGAGCAATTTCAGTGCGCAAACGAGGAGATACGCATTAGATATTCATCTCTGGCTGAAGAGTTCAAGGCACATTTTCAGGATGTTGCAGCTATCGAGAAGGAAATTACTTTATTTTCCTTACCTTTCTCCGTGGACACAGATGATGTTTCGAACCATTTGCAGCAGGAGCTCATTGAACTGCAGTGTGACACTAAGAGCCGCAATCGGCACCAGCAGCTTTCTCTCGCCAAATTTTACCGACAGCTGGATAAGGACAGGTTTCTCGAGATTCGAGTATTTGCAAAGAATATGCTGAGCTTGTTTGGGTCGACATATTTGTGTGAGAAGACATTCTCAGTTATGAACATAAATAAGAACCGTGGGAGGGCACGGCTAACAGACTCTCACCTGCGAGACATCTTGCGCATCAATACCACTGCCCTTGAGCCAGACCTGAAATTAGTGCTGATATCCAAATCTCCGTATCACCCATCACATTAATGCAAACTAGTCATTTAAGATAAGCTTCAGAGTTCATTTTGTTTTGTTAAGATTAAAACCAGTCATAAATTCAGACAAATCACTCCAGAATAAACTTTTTAATTTTGATTCAACATTTATATTTACTGATATGTAATATTAAATGAGTCCTGGATTTTTGGATACAACTTTTGCTTGCTCATTTGTCTGTTATTTTATTCAAAAGGACGGCTGACATTGAACTGCCATGGTAACATAGTTCATTTTCAAATAAAATTCTCACGTTAGAGCACAATTACCTCTGTTTAAGAAACAAGGATAAGTGAATATTCAAGTGCACGTGATATGCTTGTTTCAAATGTACCAAAAGCATTCTTAAGATGTTGAAATTGAAACAAAAAAAGCAAATGTGAAACACAAAGTGGCTTCCAAAAATTTTCTTAAATTGTCGTTGCTATATGTAAAAAAGGTTGGCCCCCACCACTTTTTCAATAGAAAATCTGGCCCCCGATCGCAAAAAGTTTGGACACCCCTGTTCTACACGAACGAGCATGTCAAATAATTGGAAGCGATAAATCACTCAGTATCAAATCACCTGAAACGATTATCCGATCGAGGGCATTAATGAATGTACAAACGTGTATTGAAGGGGCCCTTTGCAATAATTTCAGAAACGATTTTGAAATAAATCAACACACAAAATCCACCAGAAACAGCGGGACATTGTTAAAACTTCCAAACTTGAAGCTAGAGTTCTTTAGAGGTTCGTCTTGTTATTCTAGAGCGAAGCCTTATAATGAGCTCCCATGTGAAATAAGGCAGTTAGAAATGCTGAAATTTAAGGAACAGGTTTAAGTTGTTGATTTTGATTAATTTTAGTTGTTGCTTTATTTATAGTCTTAAATTTTGCTTTTAAGCTTAGTCTCAGCGCATAATCTCGACAGGTAGCATATTACAACAGAAAATACATTTTATCTGAAGTGCCACACCTGCATAAACATTTGTATTTCTTTATTATTTATTGGTGTCTTAGAAGGAATTACTGCAGGACCGTCTTGTATAAACATGGCGGGTAAGACATTGATAAAAAACTAGCGTAGGAGTTGACGGATATAGCTCAAAAAAGTACTTTGAATGATCAGGTATTTTTCTATAGCTTTCACAAAATGTTTATTGCAGTATATTTGTTTTCATAATGCATATTCTGCCTTGGCAAATATAAATCTTGCTCGAAAATGTGAAAAAGTTATATCGGTAGACAGCATAAGATGGGCACTTTTGCCCCCTTACCCCTGCTCTTCAAGGGTAGGAGGAACGCTGCCCCCTTCGCCTTCGTGTTCCGGCGCCACTGAATATTGCCATTGTGTCGAAGCTCTAACAGTCTTTTGGTGATCAACTATGCTCGCTAGGTCGTCTTTACTTTACTTCTTGTATAGTATGATAATTATTTCTGTCGAAAGCATTGGCCTTTCCCATATTGATTAATGCAATTTTTTCTGTTGGTACTACAGGGCTTTACCACAGCACAAAAAAGCGGCAACATTCTTTTCATATACTGAAAGCTTTTTTCGTCTGACACTCATCAGAGTATGAAAAAGCATGGTTAATAGGTCCTAGGTGGTCACACTTGGGGCCAGTTAGACGCATCCTATTACATGTAACCGCATCTGGAAATATATTTCGGTTAACCTTTAGGCCTCTATCCGACGTTTTCATACTCTGATGAGTGTCAGACGCAAATTTAGCTTTCAGTATGTGAAAAGAATGTTGCCGCTTTTTCGTGCTGTGGTAAAGTGCAATTCTTACTTTAAATTTTTTCACAACCACAGATAATATTGCATTGCAAAAGCAAACAAGCCAATCATCAACTTGCTACAAAGGTGCATCTAGTCGAGCGGTAGACGGAGATTCTACGACTTACTATGGACCAGCACCTTATGATACTGGGTCTTGCACTCATACATGCTCTGGACCAGCATGGTGGATGGTTGACTTTGGACAAACTGCGCTTGTTTCATCAGTTGACATCACAAGTCGAAGTAAGCAGTATTTCCCAACTCCTTGTGAGACATTATCTAAGCAATTATTGCCACAAAATAACATCGGTATCTGCATAAGTGTGATGTGCATGGGTCTCGTGTAGATGTACATATTTATGGGTATTCTGCCCGTGGAACGTAGTTTTGGAGTTGCATGCAAGCTGCTAAGTTAGTATTCCAAGTGGATGTTTGACCTGCGCAGCAAGTTCAATACTGCAAACGCTCTATTAAGACCCTTCTCTATTAAACTCCTTTTTTCACGGAGAAAGTTGCAAATAAGAAACTCGCTGGTTGAGATCATATGGAATAAATATAGCCCATGTAAAGAATTACATTTCCTTCTTAGACGGCCGATTCTTCCAAAGGAATGCCGCAGAAAATTGTTTGTTTTTAAGATGTTCCCGGGCTATCAATTAGCCCAGACAATTCGGATGAAGATGATGATGTTATATGTGACTAATATTAGTATATGTTCAAGGCAGGGGCGTCGGTATGGGGGATTTGTAGGGTGCGGCACCCTCTGGGCTCAGAGGCTGTAGGCAAATTTCTAAAATATCTCTTTTTGTCGTCAAATCTAGAAATGTCCATGGTGTCAAAAAAGCGTCAATATTCATGCCTGTTTTGCCGACAATGTCTCGTTTTTGATAGTTATTGATATTTCACAACACATAATATATCTACAGTAAATGCATTCTCATAAGAAAACGTTTTCAACAGGGTGCTCTCAATTAGGGGCTCTAGGAGGTGACCTCCTCTGATGTCGTAGAAGTCTTTAATTTTACTCCAGTTGGTAAAAGCTCTTTCTTTTCGATAAATTGGAAATAGCTGTTGCTCTCCTGAGTATACATTGATAATTCCTGTCCCTGTCATCAGGCATCAGCCCTGTCTTAGAATATTGAAGCTCAGAAAATGAAATTTGTGGTCGACAATGAATGAAGGACCAGCTTGGTAATCTAGATCATTATTCTTTCAAAAACTGAGGAAGATATACAACTGTATGCATTTAAACCTTGTCTCCTCTCAAAGACTACTTGTCATAAATTGTTTAATTTTTCTCTGTGATAATTGCTTTCTTTTACCTTGTTGGCTTATTTTCAAACTGAAGCTTCATAACGAGCTACGGGGCGGAGTTGTATTGCCGTATCCACACCAGTTTTTCAAACTTTTCACCTATTTTTTAAGCCTGATTGAAAGCCATTGAAATAGATAAATTTAGGCGTTTCTCATATTTTACAAAGCTCTTAAGAACGTATTTATGAAAGATATTTCTGGGGCCTTTGCCCCAGGCCCATTACACTACTCTCCTCTACCTCATCTAGTATATCACGGAATTTTATTTAATACTTGATTCATTCATAAAAGTAATCAGTTGCATCCCCTCCTTACCGCTCCTTCGATTCACTCCGTGAGAATTGCTTAATTAGTGACCACGCCCTTCTTAGGAGAATTACTGACTGACCACACCCTTAGTCAGTGATCACACCCTTCTGTCGGCAAATTTGATCTTGCATCCCCTGGCTGAAATGGCTAGCATGGATTTTTCAAGGGAAGTGCACTTGGTGTTTAAAAATATTGCACAGATTGTTCGAAATGGCTACCACTGGATCAAGATTTTTTCACAGGTTGTCCATAAGCATATGTTGTATTTTGTTATCATATTCCCTATGACCACGGTTCTGGCGGAAAAATGCAAGTAAATGTGCTAGCTTGAGTTCTCAAGCATAATGAATTGATACTTTCATTTCTTTTGCTTTTCAAAACGCTAGCAGAGCAGTGTGCCTAGGTCAAAGAAATTGTCGTTTGAAAAGCAACTTCTTGTCAGGAAATTGAAGGAAAACAGTCTTTCTCATTTTGAAATAGCAAAAGTCATACGATTTTGTGATGATGCTTAACTGAGATTCTACCGAAACTTTGGAACAACTGATTCTCTTCATTTTCAAGCAAAAGACTGGCCATTCAAAAAATGTAGTGTAAGATGGGAGAGAATTCTATACAATGTTGCCAAAAGTCTCAGATATGAAAATTTTGAATTCATTTTAAATGAAGAATCAACGCCATCTTCGACCACAACTCTGTCTGCCAGCTTTGGCAAAGTATGTCTTTTCAAGCATTGTGCAATGTTTCTCAAAAAGGGAGAAAAAATGTTTATCGTAAAAGCACAGTTATTGCCTACAGTGGGGTAACATACTTGGTTATAGGACGCAAGGCCAATGGTAAGTAGTTTTCTTTTCAGGCGAATACTGCTTTGACATTAAAATGACAGCAGAGTGCTTTTTGCTTGATATTCACCTGAAGAAATATACCATACAAGTCTTTTTTCTGCTCACTTTTATGAATTCAGACTCTACCATGTTTTGGGGTGCCTTGGGCCTAATGGCAATATTCATCTGATAGAGTACAAAAGAAAATTTCGTAAGAATGAATACATTGGCATTCTCCAAGAAAACGTTTTCGAATGATTTGCTAAATCATTTCAGAATTGTCTTATAGAAAGACTAAAGGTCATTTATCTTTCAGATGATAGTGCATTCCCGTGTCAAACCAGAAAAACGAAAATATACACCAAACTGGGTGGCATTGTTGTGCTTCAATAGATGAGCAACAGTCATAGCTTAAATGCTGCGAGAAATGTATAATGTTTATTAAAGAAGCTAAAATAATGATTTCTTTGGTTCTCCGAAGGCAGAGGACGAGTTTATTGCTTGCCTGTTCAAAAATTGCAGAATTGTTCTCTGACCTTTATAAACATGCTACTCTAACCGATTCAAAATTACTTTGAAGAAGTCGCAACAATGGGAGGTCAAGTGATAAAATATTCATATATTTTAGTTTTTGAAGTCACTCAAGGACTTCTTCATAATATTTTTGTAGCTAATTAATTCAGGCTTTGACCAATACTTGTTCTAATCCTTAAAAATGGACGCATCACCAATACGACACGACTTGATTTGTGTATCATCCTTTGCTGGCACATATCCGCTATTATAAAATTGAGCAACCTATGCATTACTTTTGAGCCCCAAGTGTACTGCAGAAGGAATGTAAAAGCATGTTTGCATAAATTCTTTGCCTTGAGTTAGAAAAAGCCCCCTCTCTAATAAGTCTCCCCTCTAAGATTGCAAAGTAAATAAGCCCACTGTGGCCCAATGGAGTGTCTATGATATGTGGTATTCCTTGGTTGAGATAGGTTCCTTTACAATAAGCTCGAAAGGGCAATCTTTAAATTAAATGAAATCAAATTAAATTCCGGTTTATCATTCACATAGTGTATTTACGATTTGGATGCACCAACGAGTGATATTTTGACAAAGCCAAATTGTCAAGAGTTTATTGTTCTCCTATAATATCTCATGACAAACACTTGAGCCAAGCCCGCAGTCAGGCCTGTGTATCCAAGGTAGCAAAATTGTTCAGTTGGAATTACGTGGTACCATATCTGAGAGCTTATTTTATACCTACCACAATCAAATGTATGATATGTGTGCAGGATAGGATTGAACTTTCTATCATTTTTAAGAGACCAATGTTGTGCTCAAATAAACTCTCAGGAGATCTCTCCTTAGCTACAACGATAGAAGAGCAATATAAATTAGCAAGCAATTTCCAGGGGTGACAAAAAGCTGGTATCCTGTTGCCCAGGGGTGTTATTTACCACCCATGCCACTCCATGGCCACGGGCCTCACTTGAGCTGAATGTGCAGAAACATTGCATTGAGCTATGGTAGAGTGCAGGGGTGGTCGTGGAAACAAAAGGCGACAAACCTAGAAAAGCTCAAGTACCGAAAGTTTGAAAAATATTGCTAGAGACATTTTTAACTCCATTGTACAGCTTTTCTAAATTAATATAGTATACGTTCAATATAGTAAGAATTGGGTCAAGATTTTTCAGCACAACCTCTAACGTCAATTTTTTTCATATTTGGTTGCCGACTGGGTGTCATTAGGAACTTTCGGGAGTGCAGCTACCCCCATCTCCTTTAACTGTACGGCCATTTCCAGTTCTAGACCTGGTCGGCCACTCTGCAGACCTTCCTCCATTGGTTTCTATCCTCCCACATTCCATCGACTATTCTTTTCTGCCTCATATCTCTCTGTACTAAATCCCTCCGCCTCAGTTTCTGTCTTCCTCGGCTCCTTTTTCCTTTCAATGGCATCTCACATGCCCTCCTCACTCCACTTTCTGGTTCTCTTCTCATTACATGTTCTAGCCACCTCAATCGTCCTTCCTTTGCATTCTCACTAATGTTCACCACCCTGGCTAACTTCCTGATGTCATCTTTCCTCCTGTGCTACTTCAACGAATTCCTGCACATTTTTCTTAATATTCTCATTTCTGTTGCTTCTAGCCTTCTCTCCTCTTCCCTTCTTAGTGCTGCTGACTCTTTTCCGTACAACAATACGGGTCTAATCACACTCTTATAGATTTTTCCTTTTGTTTTTAATGTCATCCTTTTATCGCACAAACACCTGTCACCTCACTCCACCTTTGCCATGCCTTGCCAGTTCTTGCTCTCACAGCTTTACTACACCCTCCCTTTTCCTCAATCACTGTACCTAGATAGCAAGGTTCTTTCACTTGTTTCAGCTCTACCTTGTTTCTTTCCTTGATCTGAACTTTCCTCCCTAGCTTGCTTGATACCATCACTTCTGTCTTCTTACTGTTTACTTTTAGAGCTGTATTCTCTAGGTTATCTTGCCATTATACCACCCCTTTTGCAACTCTTCCTCACCCTCTGCCACTATCACTGAATCCACTGCATACATGAGGTCTTTTGGTAGCGGCTTACTTGCGCCCTCACTGATAGTGTCCATTACGAGAACAAGCAGAAGCCGGCTCAGTAGAGAACCTTGATGTAGACCTACATTAACGAATCTGTTGCTTCTGCTCCACATTGCACTGTTGTCCTGCTGTCCTGGTAAAGCGCTTTAATCACCCTCTCATGCTTCTCACTTACACCTCTCTTCCTGAGGCAGCAGTACCTTACTTCCCTTGGTACTCTGTCCTATGCATTTTCCAGGACACCCCATGCCTTTTCCATGACACCGCATAACGCTATCTCCGATAGAATGTAATAGCTTTCCACCATCCTTAGCTGGAAATAAATCAGAGCAATGGACCATCAATAGGATGATTTTGATTCCAGACTATACGATTGTGATATATTTACGATTTTCTATGTCAAAAAGAAGTACTTTTCAATACCTTACGACTAGAGGATGTTCATAGAAAAGTTGGAGTGTATGGAACATCAACAGGGATGTGATGAGAACTTCAATGGGCCGGGAGCGTCCAATTTTTAGGGAAGAATATTTTTATGAAATCATCTAGTCACAAAGAAATTCAGCAAAACCTCCTCTCTGTTTATACTTTTGGGTGGAAGGCAAAAATCAAGGCCATTACTTAGAAAAATATTTTTGTCTTGAAAAATTTATTTTACGTAATGGCCTTGATTTTTGTCTTCCACCCAAAAGTATAATCACAAAGACATCTTCACTCCACATGTAAAGGACTTGAAAAACTTTTGCAAAGAAAGGCCATAATATGAACTACATTTTCCTTCTTTCACATTTACTACTCTCTGGACTATTTTTGCTTCAGATTCCACCAGATTGCTAAGAAGATAGATTCTCAAAGTTTTTCCAAGTTGACAACCAAATAATCTTATATCAATCGTTTCTTAACCAAAGGATCATTCGCCTGTTACGTAACGCCTCTAGGGGGGAGGGAGGGTATTTTTACTTGCTGCACTATTGCTTAATATAGATGGAGAGCTATAGTACAGACCGGTATGACAGGGGGATGCGGTTTCAAAAACGGTGAATTTAGCGTCACGTAACGGGTAACTGATCCCTAACCACTTATTTGAATTGTTACGAAACAGGTACTGCTAACATTTGAGACATGCATTAGTGATGAAAATTTATGCAAATTTCTCTTGCTATGCCTTAGGTGGTGGTGATGACGTATTGTTGGATTTTGATATCAAACTTGGTAGCAGTGCAGCAGGAGACGGAGCGGCTAATGCTCTTTGTGTTGCGAACGTGGCTGTTCCAAGGAATAGTACTGAGACATTCCAATGTAAAACCAAACTCACTGGTAGATACTTGTATGTCAAAACAAACTTGAACACCCATTTAACACTTTGTGAAGTCAAAGTGTTTGGAGAGTATCTCTAAGACCTATGGGGAGGTGCAATATTCCATTTCTCCTTAGAAGAGGAACGGATGCTCTGATTTCCATAGATGCCATTACTGTAAACTCTAGTATTCCCGCTTTCTTCTTACTTTCGCTTCTTAGTACTCCAACCTTTACTGGTATACATTTCATTCATCTCAAATCTTAGTGTTCAATGCCACACTTCTGTAGCAGCGGAAAAAGTGACTTAAGATTCTACAGAATACTTGAAATTGCCACATTAGGCATTTTTAAGAACTTGAATTCTAGAGCGTTGGCGTGCACCCTGTAACAATCTTTCCTGCTGGAGCTTTATCATCAAATTTCAAAGAATTGAATAATTATTCTGACTCTTCAATACATAATCTCTTTTATTAGCATGAAGTTTTTGTGAATGCACACACTAACCAGGGCTCGCCCCGGGTTTTCCTCAGGTTCACCCCAAGTTTTCCAATGTAAACAGGGCCGTGGCTAGAGATGGAAGGGTGGGGGTGTTGCTATTAATTTTGCCGACAGAAGGGCGTGGTTTTGGGTGTGGCTTTTTCTTGATTCGTTTTCTTTTCCTACAGCCACTCCCAGCTCTAGCGCTCATCGTGGTACACTGAAACCATTTCATGTGGTCAAAAGGAACGTGTGCTCGCTTATATTTAGCTATTTCCGATCGTTATGGATACTGTGAATTATGCTTTAAAAACCCATCAGAAATAAAAAGTAAAGTGAAGTGATGAAAGCTCTGAGGCTACATTTCCTGATGAGAGAGCAAATTTCCTGTAAAGCTTAAGTCGGGGAATGTTATTGAGAAATCAATTTTAGCTATCGTCTTCTTGCGACAACATTGATTTTCTGAAAATTGCCGACAACACCTTAATTCTTAGTAACTTTGCCGACAAGCTCGACGCCTGGGGGGTGTTACACCCCCCACACCCCACTGTAGCCACGGCCCTGAATGTAAATCGACCTAACCCAAGTTCACCCCGGGTTAGATCCAGCCATGGTTTGGAGTGTACGCAATACTGTTATAGTCAATAGATATAAATGAAACTAAAGTCCTAAGATAGGTACAAGATATCTGACTATGTTTTCCTATATTGGTCTCTTAACTTATTTTCAAAACTTAGAATAGAGTGTTCTGCTCTTAACTCTCGCGGAAATTTATTAAATATTGCAGCTCTTTGATAATGTACGGATTCCCTAAACATTGTTATTGCTCTGTTCCATGTCTGATTTGTTTTATGATGAAGTAAGACATCAACAAAAGTTTGAGTAAACTATTTTGATTTTCAAACAAAGTTGCACGTTTGGAATTTGAAAACAAATTAAGAACAATCTTAGCCTTCAACCCAAAATGCAAAAAAATATTGAGGCTCAGCAAAACCTTTGATTCTTCTAAAAAGAGTGTGCCTGCGTCTCAAACAGTCCCGTGCTTTGAAAAACTATTCCTGAACGGGAATATTAGAGTAAATACAGTAATTGTAGATGGTGTCTGCTTTTTTCCTCTTCATTATGCTTATTTCCCGCAATTATTATTAGCGTTATCATTACTACATGATGAATAGCATTACTGTTTAGAAATGAGCTTCAACTTTGAATTAAGGAATTCAGTTGTCAAGGAAACAAGTTATCGGGTCCTACTAGAATCTCGTTGTTAACAATGCTGCATGGAGGAACTGAAGCTACCATTGTTTAAAGAGCATTTATAAAGTGACTTATAATACTTTGTAGCGTAGTAGGCTCATAACCAACTGCAGTTCTTCTAAATTTTCGTATCAACAAAGAATTGTGTACTTTCTCTTCACAAAATTCGAGAAACAGCAACAAGTTATTAGTATTTTGCTGTCTTTTCAAAGGCCCTGTTTTCATATTCTTTAGAGGAAATATGATCTACTTCAAACCATTGCTGTTTCTGCTAATAGTCCTATTCTTTTCTGAAATAACTGTTTAATAACCAAATCAACTACCATAATCATGTTATACATTGCTTCACTCATACCTGGGAGATTTCCCCTCCTTTTGCTGTTGATAGGTCTTCTCAACTCCTTCAGAGGAAGCTTCTTCTTTTCTATATCCAAGAAGCTGTTTGCATTTAAATTTACAAGGCTTAGCATGTTGGCTTACTGCAAGAACATAGGGGCTTTAGCATCATATTTAGTGACAGCACAGAGAGACAAGGAGCCTCTTTGTCTTGTCCATATTTTATATGCTGGCGTTCCAAAAGGTGGTACAAAACATTAAGGTCTGCAGCCAAATTTACTAATATAAAATTATGTTTTAATGCCAAGACAAATTTGAATTGATTTAAAGGTTAAATCGTTTGGAAAATTTGTATGAAATTTTGCTCCTGAAGGCAGTAATAACTATGCGTTTCTGCTTTTTGCTTAAAAAATAACAATGGATTAGCTTTGCTTTTAGAGCAAAAAACAAAAATAGATAAATTAAGTCAGGAGTACCGAAGATCATTTTCTAGATACAAAATATATATGGGAAACACCAAAGAAGCTCTATGTATTTTGCAAATAAACAGCTTGCATGCTAGATTCTCCATATGGGTTCATGGATATACTTTTCTGAAGTATTTTTCCTTAGAGATGAGGATTTTCAGGCACGAAGTGCACTCTCAATAAGCAGGCCACACAATTTCCTCGGCATTTATGCTTTACACTCCCCGTTCAATGGAAAACATTAAGTATCATCCCTATCCTCCTTTCAGTTACAGCATCCTTTGAGAGCTTAGATTTCGAGGTATAATCCATCAAAACAGCTCTAAAAAATTAAAAATCAATCATTTATTAAAATTAACAGATCCTTTCTTTATAATGACAAGCACTTGTGCATTTTTTTGTACTACATGAATAGTATTTTGTGCAGGTTTTACAACATTTACTTGAGTAGCTTATCTCATGCACGCTTTTTGCTTTGCTAGTTATATTGCTAGCTGTCAATTTTTAAAGTCCTAGTTTTACATGATTCTATCTTGTAAGTTTTAATATGACTGTCCTCCTTATTTAAGCTTGCTCGAATATAGCAGTCATTAATTTTGTGCTTAAAACATATGGTATGCATTATTAACCTTGTTTTTAACAAATTTGTCACACATTTTGCTTGTTTGTTAAAAAACTTTGCATGAATCATCTTCGTCTTTTGCCTTTGCGGTGTACATTGCATTTGCTTTTTTCACCAACATGGCATAAAATGAGCTTGCTATTCAAAATTTTGCAATGGATTTATTCAACGTTGTGTTTTATTTTCACAACTGAACTGTCAAAAATCAATATTGAACTGCGAAAAAGTCACAACTGAACTGTGAAAAAATTACAACTGAACTGAGCCTTCTGGGCCATCGTATGTTTATCAAATTTTTGAGTTTCTGGAATTATAGAATTTGGGGCCAGCATATGGCCTCATAGGGAGAATGCTTCTTATCTGATTGGCCTAAATTGATTTGATCTTAAGTAGCTTTGGCATGATATGGTGGTTTTTAGAAGCCAACTCTTATGAAGTTGATCATGTCATTTCATATCATATCATATCATATCATTCCCACCAATTTCCCAAAGACAGAAAATGAGTGCATCTTGGAAAGCAATTCCAGAAAAGTCCACATTGCAAGTTCAAATGAGCACAGCTCCAGAAAGACCAGTGTAGCTGAAAACCCTATCTGTGCTCATGCAGGTACAAATCTACTTTGATCAATTCTAACACAAACTGGGCCTAAGGCTCTATCAATTAAAGCATAACGAATAGGGTTCCCAGTCCGGAATAGCCCGATTCCGAAACCCGGGTTTTTGACGCTTTTCTGAAGCCCGAAACCCGGCCTACAATTCCTAAAAAGTCCGGGTCAGTTATTAAGTATTTTTGGTCTTCTTTTGCATTAGTCTTCAAAATTTTGATAGACCTACTAGAATTGCTTTGAACGCTCAGGTTTCAAAATAAAACTCCATCTGTTTACAGCATCATTTTTGTCCCGAAACATTTTGAGCTTTGGGGCCAAACTATTATACGTTACTGTTGCCCGGACCAGATGCAGGCAATATTGAGCCATGTTTGAGTTTGTGCTGTTCAGTTTAGCTAAAGGGTGAAACATGTTGTCAGGAAAGACCAGTGGTAGTATGGCCGTATTTTGAAAGAGTAGAAAAGCATGCATAGAGTTTGCTACATATACAGTTAAAGCCAGTAGAGTGCTGATCATGTATTGAAACTCTTTTCTTGTCGTGACCACAGAATAAGTTCATCTTCAAAAAATTTGAGGGGTGCTGTGGGAAGATGGAATTGGTAGACTGCAAAAACTGCAAAATGTAAAACAAATGCCATACATAGTCAAAAAGATATGTTACTTTTAAAATAGATGCACTCTTCCTGCAAGCAATGGAGCACCTAAGGTGTTAGCTAAGGCCAGATCTGGCTTCTGGACCAGAGGTATGCCACACACCTGCCTTGTTCATTTTTCATTTTAACACTTCTTTAAGGAGGGGAGCCCTTCAGAGAAAAAGCTGATTTTCAAGGATCCCTCCTACTAAAATATAGATATATCGCAAAGAAAAAAGGTTTCAAGGATTGAAGTATTTGACCCCTGCCTTAGACAATTGACATTTATTGTCGATATTCAGGGCTAAATTTACTTGAATTTACCTGGTTAATAAGCAGCTCTATTGTCAAAGGTCACTATTGGGGAAGGAGAACAAGCATGGCTGCCGAAGATACTATCAATGTAGTAGAAATTATCTCGTATTTTGTACCTACTATCAGGCTCTTTGATGGCCTGGAAACTCTGTTTTGAAGTGGGACTTTGCAAATACAATATTTCGTAAGAGACAGAAATTATGTTATGTTAGACATTCTCTCGCATCCAGAGTCTACCATACGACCCACCATGGTTGGACCCGAAGAAAATTTTCAAAATAGCAGTTTTCAGATAGCTTTTTACAAATACCGTGCTTCATGCGAGACCCAAAAAAGCTTAGGATTGTTACACCCTTACACCCCAGTGGCTGCGCCCCTGCACGCATAAATAAAAAGCACATTGCATATTCAAACGTTTTCCAGTCATTTCTTTTCAATTTTTCCCAGGTCTATGCTGATATTACTGGGCTTAATTTGAATTTCAATCATTGTAGCTTTGAAAATAATTAAACTTGTAGCCGATGTCCTTGTTGCAAGGGAGATATTTTCATTGATACCCCCAACACAATCACATAATTTCATTTTGTAAACCTGACAAGAAAGATGTTTCAATGCTTAATTTTCCTGACTTGCTGATAAAGTAGCTCTATTTTCTTTGACACCAGAGTAGCATATCTCCTCAAAGCCTTGGTACATCTTTAAGATTTATTGGATACAGAGCGTAGATATATTGCTACTACCTGAAGACCAACAAGCCTCTTTCTCATGGTGATGATGATTCCAAAGCAAACAAAAATATACTTTTTTAGCTACATTTAGCCACAATCATGGGTGTAAGAGGCAGGTTTTCTGCAGCCACCACACCAGAGCAAATATCCACTTCGGACACTTTTCCTGAAAGAACAAAGGAGAACTTTTTATTGCTTAATAGGAAATTATAAGTGCAAAGTTACTTATGGAAATAATTATACGTTAAACTTCACAAAGAATTTATATTCTGGCAGTTGAGCTCATGGAAAATGGTATAATACATAGTATATAGATTTTTCGTTTAATTGTGCTTTTTGCATGGATGGTTAACTGAATCACAGAAAATTTTTGGCTTAAACTAATTTACCATAGATTTCCTTGCTTGCAAAATGATGTCTACTTTAGAAATATATATGGCAAGTCAAAGTGTCTTGTGAATCTGTGATTGAGTTTCTTATGACAATCATTGAAAACCATTTTAGAGACAATGAGGAGTATAAATAAAGTCAGCACTTCTGAAAACTTTGAGCTGCAATCAATGGAACTAAGCTTGCCCATACAAAGACTATCTATGAGTGAAGTACATGGATGTGAAATTACTCGGGGCCAACCACATCTCTGCCAACAAATTTTCAGCCCTATTTACACTACACAAACTAACCCTGAGCGAACCTGAGTTAGTTTAACCTGGCTTAGTTTTTTGTAGTGTAAACACGACTAACCCAGGTTCGCATAGGGTTCGATCCACTTTAAGCTGACCCTGCAACAGAGGTGGGTTGGCCCATGCTCGCCCCGGCTTAGTTGCTTTCAACATAGTGTAGATGCAAATCAGCGTCGAGCCTGGGACAGTTTTGCTATTCACACAGGCATTTTTCTAAATTTTTGTAAAGCATGCCACTTTGATTCAACAGTTTTTCACTGATTTTACTTGTAGACTAACAACTCTATTGGAAATCGAAAAGCAATTTGCTAGAATGAGTACGGAAGTTGTTGAAAGAAGTTCAACTTGGGCTAATTAAGCAGTTCTAATCCTGATAAGAATTTAGGCTGGTGAAATGAACCAACAAAAGTTAGATATCTGCTCATAAAGACCGATCTGCGAGAAGATGTCCAAACTATGGCTACATCTAACTTTTGTTGGATCTTTTCAACAGAAAGTGGAAGATAGTAACAGTTTGTGTGTAATTAAGCGAAAAACGTCTAATTTGTTTTGCTGTATAAACGCAATAGGGTTCGCCCCGGCTTCTCGCCGCGTTATACTAACTCGGATTCGCTCCGGCTTAATTTTTGTAGTGTAAATAGGGCTTTAGAAACCATGATGAAAGTTGTTCTTAACAAATACCCCTCGAAAATGCAATCGGATGTAGAAATGAGGACATACATGCTACAGTAATTGATTAAAAGCCGCAACTTTCTGGCTTGAAACGGGATTTTAACTTAATAGTTTGAGAGAAAATTTGGTACATCTAACTTTGAGAAAGCTTTCTCCTTTTTGGCTCTTCGGTTAAAACAACGACACAAATTTTAGTTGATGACCAAAAACTGGTTAAAGACTAACTGTATCTTTTAGCCTTTAGTTAAAATTGTGTCATCATGAAGCGCATCACATAAATAATAGATAAACAATACAAATAAAGGTGATAAAGCAAAGTAACTCAAACAATGTTTTACCCGTTAGTCATGTTAGCTAAGTGTTTCTTGCAATCCACATAAGTAATTTTATTGGATAACTGCTAACCTAGCGCACCGAGCAAGTTAGTTATGGGTTGCTACCAAAAGGCCATTTTCATGATGATGCTTGTCAGCAGCACCAACCTCTCAGGCCAGGATGTTTGCGGAAAATATGCAAACTTTCAACTTATTGCAGACAACGCAAGAGCCGATTTAGCTACAATTCTGTCTGATTTTACACAGTTTTCTTCAATGTGTGCTCATCTATGTCTAGCAAACAAACTTTGTAGAAGTTACAACTACAATGGTGAGACGTTGAAATGTGAGATCCTCTCCTACAGCCACACTGGCAGTGAAACAAAGAGGCTTGTTTCTAGCCCGGGTTGGAGATTTTATCAAAAAGCAGCAACAATGGTTTGTACTATCCTGAGTTGATACATCCTCTTTATCTTTGCTTCCTATGAGTTGACAAACAATTCAAATCATTTTGCTTTTTGTGAAAGTGAGAACAGGTTGCTATCAAGAACAAGGTTCAAAATCGTGTAAAACTCTACCTCTTTATGAGGTAGAAATTAAGCTAAAGATTGATTATTTTTTCAGCGTTGCTTGGACTGGCAAGTAATGGTCGAAGATCAAAGTGGCTTCGGATGCAGTTGTCGTGATTTAGGTTAGTTTGAACAATTTTTTACAAACAGTCCTTCAACATAGGATTTTACAATGCTCAATTCTAATTATCAAGTTGCATGTTACCTACTCAGTTGAAGAAGAAAAGGAAGTGTATGACATATTCTGAAAGGTGCAAGGCTACGTTACGCTTTAATTTCAATATATCCGTTTTCTCGTAAGGTAAAAGTTCTGTAGATGAGTCTTGCGCTTAGAATCATAAATGCAATAGAAAAACAAACAACGGTATTAATTATGAAGCAAATCTACGTTAGGGTGAACAGCTTGTGATAAAGAAGTAAAATCAATATAATTTTAGGAACTCTCGTAGTTATCGTGTAATTTTATCTTTCCCTAAGCCGGAGGCTCTAGGCAAGACCTACTACCGCCTAGCGAGCTTGCTTTCAAGTATACATAATTCACTTTGCTACACAGTTTATACTCTCAGGTGCCAAACAAACGTCCCCCCGCTTATTAGCTTTTTGATTTTTTTCCAACCTCCGGACCTTATCAGGATCCCACGTTTATTACTTTTAAGGAAATTGACTTCTTTACGAACCCCTGATTTGATTCTGTTTCTTTGTTAGTACAATTTCACACCCAATATTTAAGGAAAAACGGAGTGCTTTTTTATATAATCTAGCCCTATGCTTTATGACAACCTGTTTTTGTTCTTTCTATCATTTTATACATCCCTTTACCCTTTGTTCTTTTCACCGTTTTGTTCTTTCCATCGTTTTATAATCATTTAGAGCCATTTCTCAAATTTGAGCCCTTTCTTTTATTAAGTGTTAGAATTTTTTCCAACCCCCTGTTTATTAGGATTCCCCCGTTTATTTGGCACTTGAGGGTACCGTCTCAAATTGTTTCATATGTGGTTACTTATCATTGCCTTAGACACTATAGTTTTCTTGCGGTTACTGTGGCTTCAGAAAGCACTTCATTTCCAATTTCAGTACATAGCACTATAACACTGATTAGCACTTCCATGTCTGTATCTGGCTTGTGACTTTATTAAGGAAAAATATTGGGGAATCCAGCCCAACTCTCATTGTTGTTTTAGTTTTCGAAAGATTATTATTGACCACATTAGTACTGCGATTACAAGCTTAACTACTACTTTTCAACTTGAACTACCGTCTTTAAGACAATTGACTCATAAAAGCACAACAATTGTTATTTTGATGCACTTTGAATGCCAAAAAAACTTCATGCTACCTGCATGAACATAGTGTAGAATTTTTCTCCCAAAAATGTTTATGACGAAAAAAATTTTCAAACGATAAAGAAAAAACCAAATTTTGTACTGTGGAGATTCACATCGTGTTGTAACTTTCTTCTTTCCCCACTGATACATGCTGTTCACAAAAATACTACTCGAATTGTAGTGGAAGTTTTGTTTTCCTCATCCATGCTTAATTACTTGGTTAACTCTTTCAAAGACAGATTAATTCACACTTTCAATTACTGATAACTATGGCCTATGCATTAATGAGTTTCCTTGTGTTATAACTTAAATTGTATCTAGGCTCTTTTACATCTTTTGTCATTTTGTAAAAACCATTATTATCACCTCACTAACAATTAATTTATCCTTCTCAGATTTCCCTTGCCCTTCATTAATTTCTGTAAGAGCTTCACTGATATATAATCTCACTGAGGTGGTTGCTGAAGGGCTACGAAAATTTGGCGATAACAAATAAGCATTGTTATGTTAATGATGAAGGCTTTTGCAAAATAACTAAAGTGATGAGGTTACTTGGGTACGATTAATTATTTGATTGATTCCTAATTGATTTTTTCCACTCTGTTTTGCTTTGGTCATTTTTAGTAAGTAGCTCTATATTGCAATGAAACAGAGTTTTTTATTCTTGATAGTATAGAACAGAAGGCATTGGACTCTGCCTAAAACCATTTCTCATCTCTGCCCTGAGGCCTAAATCAAAAATTTCCCTTTGATCACATTTTAAAATAAGAATGACAAAGAAGGCAAGAAAAATTTCCCTGGGATTGAATTAATAAACTTTTCAGCGAAAGAAAGGAATTTTTATGATATCGCCTCTGTGATGAAGCACCCGTTTTATTTTTTGAGCTGGCGCTTGTCTTGCAGGTGAGTTATGGTTTGTGAATCTGTTTCCTTAGTCACCTTGTTGAATTTGGTTTGCTTGTTTAGTCTGTTTTCTTCTCGAAATTTTATTATATGATTACTTTTAGTGGCTTTCTTTGATACAACTCACCGAAAAAAATTTTTTATCCTCTTATTGCAGTCACAGGAGATTCAAATTTATTTACATAGTTTATTTTAGTTTGTGATTTAAAAAAAGAAGTGTTGGATAGTTTCAGGTCCTTGTACTCTGGCTTTTTATTGTGATAATATGGCAGGTGGAATGATTATATTGCTCATTACTTTCATGCAAGTAAGCCAGTTATAAAATGCAACATTCCTAATAATGCACTATGACAATTTTTTCATAGCGTTCAACTAAATTATCTTATTATCCCATTTTTAGCCCTAACTTGCTTTTTCGATCGTCATAGCTCCATGTGTTTGGATTGTTTTGCAGTAGGAATGTAACTAACATCTCTACATTTTTCTTTAAATGATTCCAATTTTAATTTGATAAAAATACACATTACAGATAACATTGCACTAATGAAGCCTACTAGGCAATCTTCAACGTGCTACAATGGTGCATCCAGTAGAGCTGTGGATGGAATTGCCACCACCCACTATGGGTATGCACCATATCTGCATGGAACCTGCACTCACACCTGCAATGACCCATCAATGTGGTGGATGGTTGATTTTGGAAAAACTGCCCTTGTTCATGCCATCAATGTAACGAATCGAGGTAAGAAAACATCTGTGCCAGAATCACCTTGATCATCATTATTATTACAATTGTCATAATCATCAATATCATCATCATCATCATCATCATCATCATCATCATCATCATCATCATCATCATCATCATCATCATCATCATCATCATCATCATCATCATCATCATTGCCTTACCTTTCCCATTTTGCCCCGAAGGGGGCCTAGAGCTTACCCTGGGGTCAGTTTCTCACCTGTCATTTGTTTAAAAGAGGTGATTAAGTTAGCTGCACTTAATCCAATCTGTTACCCCAACAGTTTCTATGCGAAGCTGTAGCGTGAGTCATTGAGTCTGCTTTCACTGAAAGGGCCTGGTTGGACAGCTTACCACAGGTCATCAACGTCTCCCTAACACTAAATCTCTACAACAGAACTCACTATCAACTTAAGGGCAGTTTTCTCTGTGTGCTCCGCTTGCCACTGCGTGGAAATCTCCAACCATGGGCTAGCCACCGCCGCCACCACCACCACCACCACCACCACCACGATCATCATTATCATCATAATCATCGTGTTTGATGCTCAGAATAAAAATAGCTGATGGCAGTTCATTTCTGCACACTATACAGAATTTATGATAGAATGAGATGAATTTTTAAGACATAGAATGCATCCTGATTAAAAAACACCAAAGATTTTTTCATAATGTTCTACACCACATTTTATCTCTGCTTATCGTCTCTGAGTTAAGTCTTAGGATTATCGTAAATGCAACCATAGCCTCTGTAAAATATAAGCCTCGAACTATTGCTCGAAAGTCATATTTTGAAATTTACATTTCGCAGAGGCTGTTTGTATTTAACATGAGCCCAAGATTTAACTCAGAGACCATAAGCAGAGAAAAAACGTGGTGTACAAGCACAAAAACATATAGAATTCCACAAAATCTAGCAATATAAGGCCCACTTTATTTGCATACCAATTCAACAAAGCAAATCACTTGCTACAGTCTTCTCATATGAAAAGATGCCGAATTTCGTTGCTCCAACAGAAAACTAAAGCCATGCTAATTGTTAATTATCTTTTGTAATGAACAATATCCT
The DNA here is from genome assembly GCA_018155075.1 of Cassiopea andromeda. Classification (NCBI taxonomy): domain Eukaryota; kingdom Metazoa; phylum Cnidaria; class Scyphozoa; order Rhizostomeae; family Cassiopeidae; genus Cassiopea; species Cassiopea andromeda. The sequence goes on along the minus strand of WIPJ01002611.1, from coordinate 7,294 downwards.
TTCATGAAAACAATTTCTTTGACGGTTCAAAGTTCTATCATAAAACATCAAAACAAGTATACATATAACATAAATGTCTTCAATATTTCTTGTGGTGTTGCATTGTCGATATAGCTTTAGAAAAAGATAAGGCTGTACAGTATTTGGCTGGTCTTTCTAAAAAGGGCCTTAAAATGGCATTTGAAAGGTAAAAAACAGATCAAAAGTTATGCCGAAAACATCTTCATCATCACCTTGTTTTACAAGAACAACATATGGGTTGATGACATTTTCACTGTCTTCTATAGCAACAAAACTCGATGCATGGCATTCATCGTTACTAGGTCTCATTATACGGTTTGGCATCAATTAGTCAGTTTTAGGAAAATGTGCTCTAAATAGACGGTGATAATTTACATGCTTTTGCTTTGAGCACAAGTTTTTTATCACCCAAAAAACAATAGATTCCTGCTTTCTCTAGAAATATGAGAAAACCATTTATATAGATATTGAAAATAAAAGGAGCCAGAAATGAGCTTTGCAGTGCTCCAAGAATGGCTTCTTGCCTTCAATAAGCTATAAACTAATACGTTCTGCTTACATTGGATGAGATAGCTATATCAACTGCAAAGCTCATTTACTAAGCCCTTACACATATTCTTGCGGGTATGAAGTGAATTGGGTAAGCCTTGGTTGAACAAACTTTGCGATGATATCTATTGGATGGCAACTTCTCTGCATTCAACGTTATCGAAAAGTTTTATATTCTATTTGAATTGCAAATATTTGTGTGTAATTAAGTTCTCTTGCTGTTTTATCGCTTGGACTTAGTATATCACTTACTAGAAGTCATAACGATTCATAAGTAAACTCTCTCAAGATTTAGGTAATGTCAGAGAACTTTGGGTTGAAAATATATTCAACTTCATAGCTCTATTTGACTACTTTTCCATATTGAATCAGGATACTGTGCAACATAAATCCGAGCTCAAATTCATTGTAACTTATTTCCATAGAAATGGGATCTTCTTTAGGCAAGTATACAGATTTACGAAGATTCAAGATCATGAGGGGTTACTAATTGGTATGCTCAGAACTCCAAAATAATAGTTAACTGTGAAGCAAAGACACTAAAACCATCGCACATTAACGCACATGAAAATTGAAACTTTGTTTGTGTTTTCAATAGTTAGTAATTCTAGGCTTCAGATACCTTGCAACTTTGCCACATAACTCATGCCAATCTAGTGATTCATTTCAAATATGCATTATGGATTAATTGTACTTTCTCATTAATAATATGATGCATCAATAATATGATATCGTATAATAAGTTGGTTTTTACATATCTTTTATACATGAAAATAACTGAAACCAGTTATGTACATCAACTTACTCTTAGATACAAAGAAATTGTTAAAAAAGAGAGAATGAAGATTACACGATGAATGCAATGTTTTCAATGTTGACAAACTTTGCAGTTGCAATCCTCTCCTCTAGAACTTTTTCTACTGTTATTAAAAGAGCAGACGGAAGTTTTGCCTTTAATGTAATTTGAAAGGTAATTCCTTAAGCTCCTGCCTCGAAAAGCTATACTATCATTTCCATATCTAATAGAGTTGGTTTGAGGCATCAGTAGCTGGCTCTTCAATCATAAATCATTTTAAATACTCTGTTCATGGAATATGTTCCACTTAAAAATGGGTTTTCATTCTTCGTACATTTGCAAACCTCAAGCATTAACTTTAGTAATTATTTTGTATAAATTGTGCATTCATTTGATTTTTGTAGAAGTTCTTCAAATGATGAAGAATAGTTATTTCGTAGAATTTAAATTGCTCTCTTGTGGGTGCGGTTTAGGTCTTTATTGACAGCTTTTCCAAAAAAAATCCAAAGTAAGGATTGATAACTAAACTGAGATGTTATAAGTGAGCTATAGAGGATGAACGGTTGCTTTTTATCGAGGTGCTTCAAAACGCCAGAAAAGACGCTAATCTTGCTGTATGCTTTTTGAAAAATTTGGAAGACATGTTAATTAAACTTTAATTTCGAATCAATTCCTACCCCATAACAGAGTAATACTATAGGCAAAAATTAATGGAGCATCCAACTACCTCTAGAACTATATGTCACTGCTTTACACTCTCTCCATGAAAGAGGGCATGTATTTTGTTTATAGTGAAAGAAAATTGTGTTACTATATGGCTCTAGCAACGAACAGCAATGTATTTCTAAGGACTTGCATAAGCGGTGAAAGTTTTCTCAGCGTTCTCCAAGTGAAACAGGAATCTCTATCAGTCAATGCCGTAACAGAGACACTCGGTGCCCTGAGGAAGTTTTTTTTATACCTTTAAGCAAGAAAATACCAAAATTTTACAAAACGGTAACATTGGGAGTATAATATGCACAAATACCCAAATGGTCATTTAACGAAAAACAATACAGACAACACAGACGCAAAGGACTATACCAAAATCCTATCAGCCTCTCATTGGAGAGGAGTAGCTTAGATGTCATGTTCAGAAATACTTAGAAGGTATAAAATCTTGAATGAATCAAATGAAATATATAGCAGATTTTGGTATAATTCTTGGCACAATAGATACATGAACAATACATAGAGGAATAGCAACATGTTTAATTAATTAACTAACCTTAGGAATTAAGTACCTTTAGAACATTTAAGAACAGTATGGCCAAAAAGCACATAATAGGAAGGATCTTCTATGGGCCCCTTCGGGCTACTTTTGGTCGGGGTCTGTTGGTTTTTGAACTAAGGCGCCCTAAACTGCGTTAAGCCATTGCTATTAGTGGGGACAATTGTTAGCAACTTTCAGATGGAGATGTTTTCACGCTTTACCGCACAAACTATGGGGATGTGGCATTTGCAAGCAAAGATCTAAATCCTCCTTCGCCGTTGAAATGTCTATACATGTGAAATATTTCCTCAGCTAGACTGGATCCTAGCAATATTCAAGCGATGTCTTGGCCAGCTTAGATTATGCCTCTCACGTGAAGGCTTGTAGATTTATTGAAGATATGCGGCCGGCTCTCGGTCATCCGACATTCCCGTTTCGCTGGGAAGATACCCGGTAGACTTTTACCTTATGAGCAAGCCCTTCAAATTGTTAATTATTTCCTAGGTGATTGCTGTGGGGAAAGATTATCAAACTTCAACATTGCAATTAGCGAGAGTGCAGATGAACAAGGAAAGAGAAGTCAAATCTGTGTCTCAAATGCTGCTGTTCCACAAGGTGGTACGAAGACATTCAAATGTTCACTGGAACTCACTGGTAGATATCTATATATAAGGACAGCCTTACGGGAGTCCTTAACGTTGTGTGAAGTCAAAGTATTTGGTGAATTTAAATAAAACTTTTGGAACTGAAATGATTGGACAAGTGAACAGCATGTGGGGACGAAGATTCATAGATTGGACATGAATTAATGCTGCAATATAACATAGACAGCGAGTGCAAAGATTTGTTACAGACTTGAGTGTAGATGCTTTGAATGGTTGTGAACTCAAATGATAAAAATATCCTCCACTTCCCTCAATAGTTTTTAAAACACTTGCAAGCCACTTTTTTACATTTAAGATTATTGAATTTGTACTCAGGACGGGTGTGGTGCCAGCTATTAGACAGAAGGGAACTTTGGAGATAACACCCTGTCATTACCACAACTATTTCACATCAAGGTAGTGAATAGCAATGAAAAACATGACGAAAACGCAAAAAAGAGCAAGGTTATGAAGGAAAAAAGAGTTACATCTTCCTCGAGGTCCCCATATCCATCCCCCTTATAACACTTTCCCCCATCAAATTTGAGCGAATTAGAAAATCGATTGTGGGATGGAATCAGGGGAGATATCTCCCCATTTCTCACTCCCGTTGCATCGTCAATGACCACTGATCTCGAAAAAGCTCTTCTGAGATGAACGTCGTGACTGAGGGACGTTTTCAAATACGTTATCATAAATTTAACGAAAACTACATTCTAAGCAGTTCTCCTACTTGTGTATTAGTGACGAACCATACAGTGACCAAGTCATTATTCGTTGCTGACTAAAATTATATTTTAATTACCATGATTTCTTATGCTATTGCTACTTGCTATGGTTATTCATAGTTTTTCCTAGAAATTCAATCAAATACTGTCAAGAGCGTAGGAGGACGTCAAATTTAAGGGGAGTGTAAATGTTCTGCCCAAAATATCAAATAGAGCTGGAGAGCAGATAGAAAAGTTGCCCTAATTTCCTATTGTTCTTTCAGAAAATTTGCCCTAGTGAAACGGATTTCTGCTCAACTCGGGGGGGGGAGCTGCAGACCCCCAGCCCCCTACGCCTATGAATACTATCCATGTTACTTTCTTCGTTGAGAATTGTGCTTGTATACAATAGTTACTGGGTTTTTTCGGCTTTCAATTGCCCTGCCCATCACTTCAACATGGATATTTAGTGAATGTCCTTTCTTTCTTTGCATATGCCACTCGATCATCAAAATTTCAAGCAACTAAAACCTCAAACACTCTAGCTAAGTAACTCAGCATATGCAAAGTAATTCGGCATTTGTTGAGTATTTTCACCCCGTTCCTCTCCCCTTGCTTTCGGCAATGTTGCTATGTCCTTAAAGTGCGTAATGCGGCTTAAGATATCAGAATTGGAAATCTTGAAAATGTATAATTCTTTGATGTGGGGCTCGAGTAATGCATCCACTTTTGTGTTGTTGGATTTCCCGTAAATCTCCTTATTTTCAACAAAGTTTCCTAGTCAAGACTAAGTTTTTTCCTGGATATTCCTTTGAATCTGTTTTACACTTTACTCATTTAAAGAATGCTAAATTCAACCTTTTATTTCTTTCCCCTCCAAGATCGAAATCTACAAGTTCTACTCTTCTATCTTACCGAAGTTACTTTGTGAGAAGGTAGAAACTTTTAGGCACTTTTTTGGATGGCTCAAAGCCATCTTAGCTTTTTCGCGTCATACGAAATCTCAATCTCATTACAGAGATATACTGTACTGAGATCGAAATCCGCAAGTTCTACTCTTCTATCATACCGAAGTTATTTTGTGAGAAGCGTAGATACTTTTAGGCATTTTTCTGGATGGCTCAAAGCCGTCTTAGCTTTTTGGCGTCATACGAGATCTCAATCTCATTACAAATATAAACTAGCGAGCATGCGCAAATGTGAAAAACTAGACATCAAAAAGCTCAGTTGGTTTTGGGCCATCTTAAAAAGTGCCTACGGTATAAGAGACTGGAACAATAGCCAAAACATGTAAATTTTTGAAATTATTTACAGTATAGATATGATCAAGTAACAAACTGAAACCGCCACGTGCGAGTTCTATTGCTCATTCTACATACAAAATTCAATTGCAACTTTGAGAGCTCAGAAAACATCTAGAAAACACCAAGCAAGAAGGAAAATTTTGGTTGCAAGCCTATTGGACTTTCTTTGAACTACGAATTTCCTGAAAGTCTTTCAAATCAGAGAGTTTCCTTGATTCTCTCCTTGAAAATTTCAATTCTTTTCCTTTTCCTTGTGGTAAGCAAAATTTCCGTAAAAAGCGAAATTTCCTTGAAAGTGAAAGCACTGGGCTCGAGCTTATTTGATCAAAGAGAAATTTCTGCTGAGTAATTTGGTTTTGATAGTATCCCTCCATCAATGACCTTCGCCTATTACCCTACACCTATTGACCTGAAAGTGGCCTTTCACATATTGCCTAGATAAAAACCAAATTACACAGCAACAACTTTCTCTTGGATTGTGTAAGATGTCCTCTCTCTCTCTCTCTCTTCAGTTTTTCCAGTTTTATTTTTGCGCGATTTCTCAGGATACATAATTCATATAGGAAACAAAAATGGGCGTGACATTTGGAATGTGACTATCGATGATTATTGCGAATTTCAGCATATTTCCAGTATCCGCCACTGACCTAGTTTGCTGTAAAATGCAACATATTGCTAGCTAGGATTAACTGACAAAATTGCAGTACCGTTGAAAATAAACTTTCGTTACTGTCACATTCATTCAATATAATCAAAATTGAAGGCAGTTGATTTCTTTTTCATTTTACAATTAATTGTTATCTTGATTCAATTTTACGTGCTGCTGTGAGTTAATAAACTTATAGCGCAGTGGCTGAAACACAACAGCATGATGCCTTGATAGCTATTGTCGCTTATCAACATAGTCTTTTCTTACGCATTTCAATTCGACATCTGTAAGAAGTTGTATTAACACATTCTAAGAGCATTGTGTATCATTAAATCACTCCCAAGAAAGAAGAATAAAGATAAATAAATTAATGCAAGAAATATTACTTCAAGGTCGCCACCTTTTGATTCATACAATGTACCAGACTAAAGGTCTTCATCTTTGAAAGCACGTTTCTGTTGAAGCAAGAATAACAACATAAGTAGCTGAAAAAATCAACTTGTTCTCCCATTTTAGTTAGGAGAGTCATAAAACAGCACCACATGATGATGATGGTGATGATGATGATGATGATGATGATGATGATGATGATGATGATGATGATGATGATGATGATGATGATGATGATGATGATGATGATGATGATGACGATGATATGATATGATATGATATGAAATGATATGATATGACATGATATGAAATGATATGATATGATATGATATGATATGATATGATATGATATGATATGATATGATATGACGAGATATGAAATGATATGATATGACATGATATGATATGATATGATATGATGATATGGTGGTGATGATGGTGATGATGATAATTATGATTTTTTTTAAACTTCTCATTTGAATATATCATTAACTAAATACAATAATACACCTCTCAAGTACATGGCAGTGTAAAATTGGCTTGCTTGTATAGAGCATAATACGGAATGAAACAAAAAAAAGACAGTGGAAGTAAGCGAACAAGGAAAAGGGAAATTAAATAGTTAAAAGTTCAGGATTAGTCCAAGGCTTGTTTCGACGACAGAAAATATAATAGCTGGATCGAATAGAGATGTTCATGGCTTTCATTATAATTCTTTTTGTGATTTTCTTATCAAAATGTAACTCTTGCAGTAAGGATAAAAGAGAATTGCAGGAGGAACCCATAACCCCAATAGCACCCATAGAGAGATTGACAAACACAACCTTACTATAAGAAAGAGAAAGATCATTGATCAGTGAACTATATTTGGCAGTTTTACGATCGCTATTGTTCTGTATATTTGTTTCAAAACCGAGAGTAAGCTCAAGGATGTAAAGTATCTTTTCGTCTATAAGAAGAAGAAGGTCTGGACGCAAAGAAT
>WIPJ01002610.1:12129-57050 GCA_018155075.1 Cassiopea andromeda | reverse complement strand
ATATATATATATATATATATATATATATATATATATATATATATATATATATATCGATTCCACTACGATCCAGTTCTCTAAATACTCTCGTAAACACAACATCTCATCAAAACACATCCTATATCTATCTTGTCTACTCAGCACTCTCTTTCCTTAACTCTAACATTGGCATACAACTAAGCTCCTTACCAGACCTCTCCACACTGAACAACAAAGCCTTTCTCTTATGCATTTAAATTTGGTATTCAATCCTATGAAAAGAGACCATTTTGGCACATACTGTTTGATCCGTTGGTGCAGATATGCAACACGCTAGAGATTCCAACTTTGTTCCCCATCCAGCTCAGCTGTCTACAGGCCTGTACTTTGATAGTCACTTATCAACAAAGCCATTATCCATACTTATCAACTTACTATGAATACAAATCAGCTCTCGAAGCATCACAGTCTCCGAAACTATCAACTGTAATATACGCGCAGGTTCGGCAGAGAGACGAAAGCCTGGTTTCCATATAACTTTCTAGTGCCCGCGATCCACCGGCGACTCACCGGCGACATTGCTACTGCAGCATGTTTCCATATACTTTTCACTCACCGGTGACCTACTGGCGATGAGTTCTCCTTCGTAGAGAATTTTAAAATAAAACTGAAATGGAAGTTATTTCTAGTAGTATTGAAGCCAATCAAACTTCTGAAACTGCCTGCGACCCACCGGCGACCTACCGCAGTCATGTTTCCATAGAACTTTCTCGAGGTCGCAGGCACCGCAATGGAAAAAAAGTTGAACGAGTTTCAAATATTCTTCGATGTCTGCGGTGGATCGCCGTTGGGTCGCCAGCAGTTGAAATGAAGTGTTTCCATTAAAGAATTCAATGTCGTCGGTGAGTCGCCGGTGAGTCGCAGGTGAGTCACTGGTGAGTCGCCGGTGGGTCGCCGGCACTAAAAAGGTAAATGGAAACCAGGCTTGAAGTGTTTCCATTAAAGAAGTAAATGTCGCTGGTGAGTCACCGGTGGGTCGTTGGCACTAAAAAGTTATATGGAAACCAGGCTTAAGGAATACAAGTTGTTTCCGTAGTCAGGGCATCTTTCAACTAATCAAATTCTTATTACAACGAAAAGAAGATGACACGGTACGATTACAAACAATGAGCCCCACAGAGACAACCGGAAAATGATCAACTATTTACATACGTCAATCACAACAATCACAATCACACAATTTACATAAATTCAAAATAATAATCATACCCATGATCTTTACACAACTAACTCTGAAAATTAAAGAAAAAATTGTTGAACAAGAACACTGCAGCAAAGTAATTGGCGTAACCATAAATGAGCATATGTCATGGGATCATCATGTAAACAAATTAATATCTTCGTGCTTCCATACCATGTCAATCTTGCATACATTTATCTATTTATTTATTTATTTACAAATATTTATACAGGATAAAAATTTCAGCTATATTGCTGTTTTAACAATAGCCAAAAAAGGAACTTCGCTAAGATATAAATAAATAATTATTATAACAAAAATTCTAAAACAAAATGCCAGTTACAAAATGAAACATTAAAATACCGAAATACAAGTGTATGATGGACGTCTTGAAGGTCTTCAATGAGGGTGCTAGTTTAGCTTCTCGGCTGAGCTCATTCCATACTTTTACTCCACGATAACAATAAGCGTTTTTACCTATGAACGTTCTAAGTAAAGGAATCTGCAAATTTGTTTCACTAGAACGAAGGTTTAGTCCATTACTTTCAGAACATTTTGTAAAGAGTTCTGAGGAGCAAGTGAATTTAGTGATTCATAAGTAAGCATAGCAGTTTCCTTCCTTATGAGGCCCTTAATTGAAAACCAGCCAAGACTTTGTAACAAAGGGGCAGCAGCGCATCGTAAGGACTATTATTTACTATTCTTGCAGATCCATTCTGGATCTTTTGGAGGGAGTTAAGTTTGGATTCTCCACAACAACCCCAAATCGAGCAACAATAGCTGAAGTGCGACTCAACAATTACTCTGTACATTTTCTACAAATCACTAAAACGAAGAAACTTTTTGGCATGTTCTATAAGACAAAGAGCTTGTAGCGCCTTGGTATTTATTTGCTCTACCTGTTAACTCCATTGGAGCTTGTCATCAACTTTATCTTACAACAATGTGGAAAAGTACAAACCATGGCATGAATGTACAATATGATTCATGCAAGAATATAAAGCACGTCCTGAAAATGGTCCGTCAAGAGGACACTGAGAAACTTAGGGTCCAGCTTCCTTCTCAGGGTTTCATTATTTCTTTCCTATTAGATCACTCCCTGACTAATTTTAACTCTCTATGGTCCTCTGTAAAGAGCAAGTTGGCTAAGAATATTTTTAATTTCACTTTGCTATACCTAAATAACACTCTAGCTTTTCGCACAAATCTTCACAAATGGAAACTATCTCCATCGCCAGATTTATATATATTCTACGAATATATATAAATTGTGTATATAGGGTAACTCTTAGTGGTCACTATCTCGTGTATGCTGTTAGAAAATTCCGTGGCGGGTTAAACAAACAACATAAAGTTATAAAGACAAGACAAATGAAAAATTTTGATAAGAAGTTCTTGTTAGCTGACATAGCTTCAGTTGATTGGTAGGCGTTGCTCCACTGTTCCCCGGATATCAATGTGGTCGTGAAGAAGAGGGCTAAAATGCTTGCCCTGAATGTACAGTAGCATGCCCCTATTCTTGAAAGGCGCGTCTCCGAGCGATATAGCCCGTTGATTACCCCTAACTTGAAAAGAATGATTAGAACAAGGGATCAATGCAAGACTGAAGCTATTAAGAAAAATTCAGATATTCTTATGACAGCGTAGAAACGTATTTGAAATAATGTTAATAACACCATGAAAAATCTTAAAAGAGAATACTGTACTGACAAGATCTGAAGACAAAACAAGACAAGATCTGACAAGACAAAGCATCTGAAGGAAACTTGAAAGAAATATGGTCAATCATTAACAAGTTGGTTAACCAAAGGTCAGAAACAACCAAAATTAATTCTTTTTCTGATGGTAACGAGCTCATATTGAATCCTCAGGACAATTCACTCCTTAAAGTTAGCTTTAATGTAAATTCGGAGAATTTAACATATTTTTTCTCCAATATCACCTCAGCAACTTTTTAACGCTATAAATAAGTTTAGGACCTCAAAGAACTTTGGCCTAGGGCTTATATCCAGTTATTTTCTCAAACTTGGTATGCTGATTTTTGCCAGCTCTCTGAGCCAAATATTCAATCTGTATATGTTTTGGGGGATATTCCCTGATGGTAGGAAAATTGCAAGGATTGCTCCTGTTCAAAAAAGTGATCCAACTGATGATCAGTCTAATCACAGACCCATTTCAGTCTTACCAGTTGTTGCTCGTCTGTTTGAAAAGCTAGTTTATGACCAGAAATATTTCTGTCTTAACGATAATGAGCTTACCTATTCAAAGCAGTCAGATTCTAGGTCGATGAATTCAATTCTAAGTTGCCTACTTAAGTGTACGAATGATTGGTATCTAGACATAGACAGAGGCAATTTTACATAAGTTACATTTATAGATCTAAAGAAGGCCTTCGATGCAGTAAACCATTAGATTATACTGAGGAAGATTTACTTAAATTGAATACAAAATAGGGCACTTTGCTGGTTTTTGTCTTACATCTTGCACAGAAAGCAAAGTTGTGTGGTAGGTAGGCAAATTTCTAATTTTGAAGACATAACATGTGGGATACCTCAAGGCTCATGCTTAGGGCCTCTTCTCTTTTTAGTATACATCAATTATCTACACCTATCTTTACATTATTCTGAGTTAAATATTTATGTTGATGATACCAGCATCTCATTCTCGTTGGACCCGATCCCTGACATTAACAAAAATGTAAATTCTGATCCTCTCTGTTTAAAAACTTGGCTGTAATTAAGTAAGCTATCACTCATGTCACCAAAACACAAAATATTCTTATAGGGAGTAGAAAAAGCTGAAAGATATCGAAAATTCTGAAATGTAAAATTTAAAAATACACGTTTTTTATAAGAAAATCATTATTTTGCTTGAGCCTCAATTTTCTTAACTTTTCCCGAAATTGAGCCTCAGATTTTCTTAAATTTTTTTTAACTTTTGCTGAAATAAACTGGCTAGAGTGGTTTACACTTTCGTTAATACTATTGTATACTTGAATTTGAATTCCATCTTTAACATTTTGAATGCAATAACGACGAAATTACCGATTCTTTGCCTATAAAAACACTCAATTTTGGAAATTGAGCCTCGTGATTTTCTTACGATTTTCTTAAGAATTTGACGATTTGAGCCTCATTTTCTTATAAACTTTTTTCTTATAAAAAAAGACGTGTAATCATCGATCAGGAACGAGTTTCGAAGATAAAGCACACTAAGTACTTGTGATCGAAGTTGACCAAATTCTTAATTAGGACGAGCATACTTCTACTTTGATTAAAAAGATATCAAGAGGAACAGGAATGCTGCGCTATGGTAAAAATATCTTATTTTAACCACTGTTCAATCATTATACAGAAGAGTTATTGAACCAATTTCAGATTCTACCGTTTGATGTGGGATTCTGCAGTGCAACAGATTTGAATAAGCTACAGAAACTACAAAACCGCGACCCTGGGATAGCTGCAAATAGCCCTTACGATGCATCATCTCAGCCACTTCTGGTAAAACTAGGATGGCAAACTATAAGGGACGTTATTGTTATGGAAACTGCCATGATAGTACATAGGCCAATGAATAATGAATCACCTAAGTACCTCATGAGTTTATTTGAAAGGTTTTCTCAACATACCATACTGATCTTAAATTGCCTCTTAAAAACTTCCAGTGGTCAAAAATGCATCTCTTACAGAGGGGCACAACTCTGGAACAATTTAAGTGCTGATACCAAACAGGCGCAAGCTCAAATTCAATTAAAAAAAGAATACAAGATCCGTAGGAATCCTTTCGCCAATTCCATAACTTTTTAACTTTCACTTCTATTTGTATTATTGTACGTAGTTCTTATAGTAATATTTTCTTTTATGTGAATTTAATTAGATTAGGAATGTTTGTATTATTTTGCCGAGCAGTATAAAAATCAACTTTTAGCTCCATACTTTACCCTGCTTACATGGTTTTAAATAAATGAAAAATGAATGAAATGCTATTGTAAGTAGTCTGTTGGTACTACAGCACGAAAAAGTGGCAACATTCTTTTGAAATGCTGAAAGCTTTTTTCGTCCGATAGTCGTCAGAGAATGAAACGTCGGGTAGTGACCGAATGGTTAACCGAAATATATAGCCAGATGCGGCTATATATTATTCTGGATTGGCAAAGTTTCATCAAAGTTTGAAAATCAAATTAATAAAACCATTACACCTTGTTTCTATACTGTGAAGCTCCTGGTGATTTACAACACTAGATCTATGATACTATCTGCTTAAAAAAGATGACGTTCCTACCACACAAAAAAGTTGTGTAGTTTATGGTGTGAAGCTCTGCACGTAGAGTGCACTACGCAGAGGCTAGCAGACAGAATAAAGCAACATGTTCCACGAGGATCAGGAAGAAAAGTAATGCTGTAACAGTCACCTCTTTCGTGTAAAAACAGAAATTCTAAGATTAATTGTGACTCGGCCATTGGACAACATCTTATTACAAGTCCAGAATGCACCAAAACTTTTACAGTCGATAATGTTCGGATCATTGGGCAAGCAAGATCGTCCTTGCATTCAAGTGTTTTGGAATCCGAATACATAAAGACTCAAAATCCAGTCTTGTGTAGACAAAAGAGTTCGCTTTTTCATTAGGAGTCTTTAAGTAAACAATGGTTAATAGGTCGTAATTAGCCACTCTTGGGGCCAATTGGACGCACCCTATCACATATAACCGCATCTGGTGAAATGCGATTGATAGTACTCTACAGTCTCTTGTCTCTTGGCATGGATCCTCATTGCGATTATTGGAGCGGCTTTTCACAACGATCCGCTGATGGCTTAACATGAAAAATTAACAAGCAATACAACAAGTGCATTCAAACCAATATAAATCAATATAGCTATGCTTCCGCTCGTTTGCTAAGCTAATAAGGTGCTTTCTTGAGATCCGCGATCTATCCATACGTACGTCCATTGGATACGCATCTACCTAGCATTTGGAGCAAATCAAAGATGGATTGCTTCTTCAATGCTATTTTCGTGATGATGATTGTCAGCAATAGCAACATTTCAGCCCAAGATGTTTGCGGAAAATTTGCAGATTTTCAACTTATTGCAGAAACTCGAGAGCTGATGTGATTGCACTTCTGTCTGATTACACACCGCTCTTGTCAATGTGTGCTCATCTATGTCTGGTACACAAACTTTGCAAAAGTTTTAATTACAAGGTTGAAACATTGAAATGTGAGATCCTCTCCTACAGCCACACAGGCAGTGAAACAAAGAGACTTCTTTCTAGTTCTGGTTGGGCGTTTTATCATAAGACAATAAGAGCAATGGTATGTGTTACCCTACTCTAACACATTTTTATCGTTAAGTATTTTTCCTACGTGAGAACAAACAATTCGTATCATTTTGCTTTTCACAAAAGTAAGAGTTAATTGCTATGAAAGACCATACTCAAAATCACATAAACCCTACCTATCTATGAATAAAATTTAAGCCACAGATTGATAATTTTTTCAAGGGTTGTTTGGATTGGCAAGTAATGGTTGAAGATCAATGTGGATTCGGTTACAGTTGTCGTGATTTAGGTTAGTTGAAACAATTTCTTGTAACCTATCTTCCAACATAAGATCTTGCAATGCCTAGATCTAATTATCATGTAAGGTGTTGCCTATACAAGTGATATATAGAAGACAAGTGTATAATATCTTTTCAACGGTGCAGGGCTGCACTTGCGATAGCATCATGTCACTGTTGATTTGATGCAAATGTGTTCTGGATCAGGCTTGAGCTTTTTATTACCAACGCAGTGGAAATGCTTAAAAGCTTTTGAATTTAAACGATACCCTCCATTAGCGTAAGAAGTTTGTGGTACAGAGGAAATACCAACATTCCTTCAGGCCAGTGGTTCTCAAATACCTATAAAATATTCTTGGGGGACCACAATTTTAGAGCTGTCGTTTTCATCCTAGTTCTGTCATCATGACAAAAATTCAAGACAAAAAACCGAGATTTTTTATATCTTGAATTTTTGCTGTGCTAATACAAATACACCAGTTATGCACAGAAAAATTTCTAGTACTGTATTAGGCAACTAATTTCATCTATTCAATGAGAATTTTTGAGCACTGTTTTCTATCTTATCATCTCAGTTTTACTCCTATCTTTTCTTCGCGTTGATCATAGCTTCATCCAACAATAGCTTGATTTTCAATAGGGCTCTTACCAGCGTCTCTGCAATTCCCTTCAATGCCACAAAATTTAATTTGATTGAACCAATCACTACAGATAATATTGCACTGATGAAGCCCACTAATCAATCTTCAACGTGCTACAATGGTGCATCCAGTAGAGCAGTGGATGGAATTGCAACAACTCACTATGGGCATTCACCTTTTTTGCATGGATCCTGTTCCCACACCTGCAATGATCCATCAGTATGGTGATGGTTGACTTTGGAAAAACGGCCCTTGTTCAAGCGATCAATGTAACAAATCGTGGTGTGTATGCAGCATTATTATAATCACCATCATTTCCATAATCGTCATAGTCATCATCACCGTTTGTTGCGTCCACTTCTTGAGAAAGTAACTGCCAACTGCACTTAATTTATTATAAAATGAAATAAATTTATCAAGGGCATAGCCTACTTTTAAATAGACAGAAAGATGAAAAGATATATGTTTTCAATAAATCCTGTAGGTTTGCAATATCTATGTAGCAGTAGATAAGAGCAAGATAAAGCAGGTTTTGGAAAGAATGTCTACAAAAGGGCCTTCGGCATTCGTTTTCAAAGGCAAAAGTTAATCACAAGTTACAAAGAGACAAGGCCACCAAGAGGGGGACAGGGGGAAATTACCCCCAAAGCATCAGAGTCCAAGGGGTCTCAAAGATTCAACACTTAAAGATCTGAGAGCCTCATGAAGCAAGCCAGCAGTAATTTTCCAAAATCAGTCTCTAACACCCGAAACTGTTCTGCTCACTTTGCTGGCGGGGACTTCGTCTTCTTTCCTTCTTATCCCGGAGCCTATGAATTCTCTCGGCGGCCCTGTTTCCAGATACATAATCACAGCTATTTACTCAAAAATTGTATATAGTTAACTTCATATGAACTTTCGTACTGCTATAAACTGGTCCTCAACAATTCATTTTAGCATTGATGATGGAACGCTCAGTCGCAAGGGATTCGGAGCATGTTTTATAAAAAGGCCATTTAAAGTTGTATTAGTTTGTTGAAAGAGTATAGAAGCTCTATGTTGTGAACAATATTTAAATTTTTTGAGTAAATAGTCTTGATCGTGCATTCAAGCTTTCTTCTTGCTGCGGCAACAAGGCTATCTTTACGATACAACGAGAAAGACCTTTATCAGTCGCGTCTTCTACACAAGCATCACGAATCTCGATGGCTATGGTGGTTTCGCCATCTACTTGGTAATACCTCTTTGATTTAAACATTTTCAGCGGCAATCTATCTAAACCAAGTTTTATGGTCAAATTGATATTCTTTTGGATATTGCAAATGACTGGATACGATTCAGTTTTCTTGCTGCTTCATGAGTTGGACCTAGTATATGACGTAATAGAAGTAATAACGATTCATAAGTACAAAGTTTTCAAGATTTAGGAAACATCAGCAAATTATTGCAACTTCATAACCGGAACTAATTTTTTTCCATCTCAAATCAAGACGATGTGTTGCGTTAATCAAAAGCTCAATCTTAATAGTCATTGCAAACGATAATCAAAAGCTCAATCTTAAAAGTCATTGCAAATGATCTCCATAGTCAATCCATCAACCTTAATGCAGGTGTATGTAAAATTGAAGACTCGAGTCCTTGAGGGGATGCTACTAGGCACAGAAAAAAATCCAGCATGCCAAATACTATGTCATTAATCAAGCGTAAAGACAAATATTACAGGTACAATATACTCCGCTGTTGTTGGAGATATTTCTCCTATTAAACGTGTTACAAAAGGATGTCCGTAAGAGCTAATCAAAGCATGGCATGCAACATAAGCCAAGAAATTTAATTATTTCTAAATGTGGAGATATCTTTATTTTTCCTTTGGTAATTGAAGATAAAAGTATCTCCCTAATCAGAGTTATAAGGATGTATTTGAGAACGATCTACTTTGGAGAGGGTGCCTCATTACTTCAACTTTACCAGGATTTCTCTCAGTGAGTTATGGCTTTAAAATTTTCTCCCAATTGAAGTAAACTTGATGAACAAAGGAACGAAATGTACTATAAAATGCAATTAATGACCAGCAATTTCTTCTAAAACAAATTCTATAAATCTCCTTAGGTGATTGTTGTGGGGAAGCTCTATCGAATTTCAACATTGCAGTTGGCGGGAGTACAGAAGAGCAAGGAAACAGAAATGATCTCTGTGTCTCAAATGCTGCTGTTCCACAAGCTGGAACGAAGACTTTCAAGTGTGCATTGAAGCTCGCTGGCAGATATTTGTATATCAAGACAAATTTGAATATGCATTTAATGTTGTGCGAAGTCAAAGTATTTGGAGAGCTAATCTAGAATTGTAGAATTGAAGTAATTGGACATATCAATAGGTCATGAGGAAGACAATTGACAGATTGGGAATGACTTAACGAATTTCAGCACAACATAGATAGCGCATGCAAAGAAATAGGCCTAATTATCGGACTTTTGGACATTTCACAGACTCTATTGTAGGCAATAAGATATGATAAGTGCATTCACTATTTTCTCTTATATCTTTTGAAAGACTAGAATATATTAAAAGACAATTTCAGTTGTTTGTTATTTATCTTTCCAATTTTTGCCATTCTTGGTTATTCAAATACATTCTACTTTTTCATTTAATGATTGCTCATGGATACAGTAGTCATTCGATTATTCGACTATTATCTACGAAGGGTTCGATTCTACGCCCCATTTTCAAGCCTATTCGATTAATCTTCTATTTTTCGTTGAACATGCTACTTGATCATCAGAGTTTCTCGTAACATTATTCTTAAATTAATCTTAAATGCTGAAGTAGTGACTTTGCAAGAACACCAAAGAAATACATTACAATCCTTGCAATATGTCCTACTTCAGTATCAAGCAAAACAAAAGCGGTACAGAACAATAAATGATCCATCCATAGCACAAGCAAAAGTGAACTTAAAAGAAGTACTATCAAGATCCAGCATTGGACCTTCTTTTATTTTACTATCATTTGTTTCCCCTCATTGATACTATTGCAATTGCTTGCAGAACTCTTTTTTGAAAATAATTAGACTTTGCATGATCAAAAATGTCTTACAAAAAACGACTATATACTAAAGAGGCTAGCCATCCAATAATTGACGCGCTAGAATGATGTATCGACTAGAATCGTGAATGAGAATCCCACAATCTGCTATGAAAACTGGCTCCAATAAATGACTCCTGTAAACATATGTATCATGTAAACTTTTCAGAGTGGATAGCCGACTTTGAGCAAACCAGCCGTATTCCATCAAAGCTGACAATAAGTTGTGGCTCTACAATGGCGCAAAGTAATCTTGCGTTTAATGATGTGACCGCAAGAGATGCATAAGCAGGTGTATAAACAGGTAATAAAACTATTCTATTGCTGGTAAACGTACGGAGATAGTAAATATTAACAAATGCTGCATTTAATAAATTGAATATTTAATGGTGACAGCTGTGGGATGGCTAGCAAATGGTATAGGTAGTTAATACAAAAGTAGAATATATGATAAGACCGTACAATCAATCAATTTATATCGAAAAATGCATTGAGTTGAGTGTTAATTATATAATCAGCTTGTTAAATATTGAATTGACTTACACCAACAGTCTCTGCATCATTGCCATTCATGCAACATCCTGTGTAATTGTGGTGGGAGGAGCCACTCAATTTCAAAACCATAGTTGGTGAGAGCACAGAAGGTGGTACTAATACTCCTTGTGCTTGAAACGTGGGCGGTTCTACTCATTAAGCGAAAACACCCGAGTGCACATCCAAATTCAGTAGTAGATAATTGTATTAGTGTATCAGCATGTGAAATTAAAATTTTTCAAGGCAATTATACTAAGAATTCATGCAATGACTGATTTGTTCGTTAAAGGATCTGCGCCTTGCAAACTGAGGAGAAATATTGCTACTTAAGTTTGGGAAGACGGGCCAAGGGTGTAGATCTGGGGGCTCTGGGGGGTCAGTCTCCCTAGCTATGTTTTTCTTATTTTGGGGGGACCAGATCCCCCCTTAGTTATTCCAAACAAACACTGATTCAGAAAAGAATGACAAGGTTAAGAGATTCTCGATCATGATCCTAGAATAATCAACATCACCATAACACTTTTTCTAAAGAAAAGTTCTTCCAACGGCTTCCTTTATGTTCAAATTTGTTATAATATTAAGCCATCTTCTTTCCCAAGAAGCTACTTTTCAACCTTCTTCAGGGGTGAAAATTATGTGAAAATCTCCCTTTCCAAACAGATAAAACCGCTCAGCTTGCAGGGCATTTGGATCACTTTACAGGGTAGTAATGCCTTGCCACATATGAATTTCAGTGCACTAACGTGAGGCCTCAGGCGTAGACTATCTTTATTTCGGCGCACTAGCATGAGAGCTTGTTTCTAGCGCTGGACTATGCTACAGCACAGTGATGTGCCGAAACTCCTTCTGTTGGGGGAGGGGCATTGTGAACAATTGACCAACAATTGTTACTTTAAGAAAATGGCGCAGAAAATACTATTACCAACTCTCTTGCAGCATGGCTGCCTTTTGACCAATTTTCTTGCAAATTTGAAAATATTGTGGAAGGGCGCGACGCCTCCTACGACCCCAATCGGCACATCTCTGCGACAGTAAAAGCAAGAGTTGTTGTAAGTTCTTCGTATTTCGTTTTCAAGTTAAGCTATTAGTTTTTGCTTAGGGAAAAGAATAAATTGTGATAGCAGCCTTCATCCCATGTTCCAAAAGAGCGTTTTCTGACGTTTTAAAGGGTGTAGCTTTGAAAAACTTGTCTGGGGGCAAGCCCCAAAACCCTCATCCTTCTCCCCTTCCTCTTCTACCATAGTTCCGTGTTGTGAAATGCCATAGGAGACTTGTGTGCCTTCATTTTCAGTAGCGCTAGGAGCTTCTGGCAAATCGGTGAATTCATCTCTGCCGTGAATTACACTTGGCATAAATACCACTTGGCAATCAATTGAGATTTGTTATAGTTGTCAAAGACGACGTTTTATATACCGTTGATTCCTGCTGAAATGGTATTCTTTTCAATCTATTATCAAAGTGTAGATGTGTCTATCGAAGGGCAACATCCTGTGTGTAAATGAAAGCATAGATGTCACACCACTGACCTTCTTTTATGTAAGTTTCAAACTGGGAGCTAGCCTCTTTTTAGTTTGAATGATAATCCCCAATGTCAAGTAGCTTCGTTTTGGAATACACGTTTTTTTTATAAGAAAATCATTATTTTGCTTGAGCCTCAATTTTCTTAACTTTTCCCGAAATTGAGCCTCAGATTTTCTTAAATTTTTCTTAACTTTTGCTGAAATAAACTGGCTAGAGTGGTTTAAACTTTCGTTAATACTATTGTATACTTGAATTTGAATTCCATCTTTAGCATTTTGAATGCAATAACGACGAAATTACCGATTTTTGGCCTATAAAAACACTTAACTTTGGAATTTGAGCCACGTGATTTTCTTACGATTTTCTTAAGATTTTGACGATTTGAGCCTCATTTTCTTATAAACTTTTTTCTTATAAAAAATACGTGTACAATACACAGCCTTGTCTTTAAATACATGAATTTATGCATGAGCCCCCATAGTTATTAATCTAGCTCTACAGCACTGGGATGGGCGGTACATTCTTCTTCAGCACCTCTCTTCTCTTAGGACCTAATCACATGAACTTGGATAACCGAGCCAGCCCTCTCTGTCGGATTGGAATGAGCTCGTTATTATTTGCTAATGGATAGCAAGCTCATGCTAACTCAGGAAGGCGAGTTGGCCCAGTTAACGGAGCTCATGCCATTAGGCCTTTAGAGAAGACAGGTAGCGAAAAAGAATGTTTTAGCGAGCACCGTTTCAGGTTATTGGTCTAGTGACGTTTCAAAAGTTTGCAAATGACTGAAAAATGAATGACGACAGCATGAGATCTGCGCCGTCAAACCGTGCTGGAGCTATCTCGGCTGAAGAAAGAGAGTCCTCTGTTTGCCGGACTAGTCCTCTTGTCATACGATAGCAAGTTGCGTTTTCAGCAAAGATATATGGCTTTTAATGTCGATCTCTTTTGATATACCCAAGATATAACAATTGTTCCTTCTCGAAATGTAAATTGAAGCCTTCTAAAAGTGCTTGCAAAACATCTCTCAATTATTTGAAGCTATGTGTTACCAGCTTTTTCGCAAAGAGGGTACACTATCTACCCCCAAAACACGCTTCTCGAACGAGCTCTTGCAACATTATTGGCAGGAATCCTTCAATGGTGATTCCTTTGTTAGCCAATCAAGATTTGACACCAATGATTATAAAACCATTTAGTACTTCTCTACTGTGATCATAATTGACCCTTAAAATGCAGAATTTGACATCAATGATTTAAATGCGAGGTGATGGTGAGAGCCAGCAAAATTGGCCACAACATGGAACAACTCAGTGCAAGTAGTATCAATAACACACATGGGCTACTGTATGTAATTATTTTAATTCCAGTTGCGAAAATGCTCTAGCTAACAAATATATATATGCATATACATATATAGAAAGTTAACTAATCAAAATCGAATACTTCAACATAACGTAAATAAAACTGAAAAATTCTATAAATTGATTTCAAAAAAATTAACAGGCGCTATGTTGTGACTTCAAGTGTATCTTGCATAGGCAGGCTCTGAAAACCACTGCATCTGCAAAAAGGTTCATCCCAATTCTTCAGTCTCCTAAAAGTTTCTAATATTCTGTTGATTTCAGCTCAGTTGGTAGATTATTCCAAATCTGTGGCCTAACAGACATCAGACTGCTAGACCCAAAGTAGTTTGATTTGGCCTTATGTGAGCTAAATCATTTAGATTTTGCAAAGAATAGCATGAGGTCCGTAATTAGAAAATCCTCTGCATAAATAGTGGGTCTAATTATGATTTTACTTTTTGAAGATTATGCTACAAGTAAGACAATTTGTATCAGCTTCTGGATGCTAATCAATAGATGCCAACATATGGACTGACCAAGGCAATAGTGAGATCTAAAGGCATGAAATTTTACGTAGCATGAAATATAAATTAAGGCTATTTAGCCTTGAATCGTACCAAAAGAAGAATGAAGAGGCAATAGAAACAGGTTTAACTGAGGCGAAAGAAAAAGATCAAGCTTACACCGGAAAACCATTTTCAGAAAGTACATTTGCAATTCAAAAAAGTCATTGCCATTGGATGGGTATAGAACTCTACTTGAAACAGTGAATGCTCGAAAATGAACTGCTACCTGAAAGTAATTGTAATCACGGTGCTTACAAACAAAATCAAGCTCTCAAACCAAAGCACTTGTGGGACATCAGCAAGTTTTCAACTACTTGCTGAAAACTCTAGAGCTGTTGTGAATGTCCTTCTGTCTGACTTCGCACAGCTCTTTTCCGTTTGTGCTGGCACATGAACTTTGCACGAGTTGCAACTACAATGTTGACGCGAGTAAGTGTGAAATCCTATCCTACAATCATATTGGCAGTGAAACAAAAAGGCTTATATCTAGTCCTGGTTGGAGATTTTATCAAACAGCAGCAGCAGCAGCTAACGTTTGTACTGTCTTACTCTAAGATACTCTAGCCAACTCACTCTCTATCAAAAAACACTTTAAGTAAAGCAGCCTTGCCAATTGCTTTAAAAAATAATTAGCTAATGGTACAGGTATCTTCCAAACCAGATGCACTAACCTTTCAATATGAAACTTCCAATGCTAACAGCATGAATCGGAAAATTTTTTGCAAGTAATAAAAAGGGCTATATTTACCGCTGAATAACAAGTTTTTCCATTCATAGACACTAGAATGGACTGCAGATATTTATACAGCAATTAATTCAGATTCAGGTTTGGAGTTGATAAGGTGCCACCAAAAACCTTCGAATATCTAATACGCTCATATTTCTTTTATCTCTATAAAATGATTGATGGATGGATTGATTTTTTAGGATTATTCAGATTGGCAAACAATGAGCATAAACAAAGATGGAATTGGATGCAGTTGCCGTGATCTAGGTTTGTTTCAACTATTAATGATGCAATGTGAACTAAGCTGGGAGGAAGCCAAGAGCATTGCCCAAAACCGAGCGCGGTGGAGAACTGTTGTTGAGGCCCTATGTTCCTCGAGGAATCTAAGGGATTAAGTAAAGTCAAAGTTCAAGTGAGTAAGTAAAGTCAAAGTCCAAGGGATTAAGTAAAGTCAAAGTCCAAGGGATTAAGTAAAGTCAAAGTCCAAGGGATTAAGTAAAGTCAAAGTCCAAGGGATTAAGTAAAGTCAAAGTCCAAGGGATTAAGTAAAGTCAAAGTCCAAGGGATTAAGTAAAGTCAAAGTCCAAGGGATTAAGTAAAGTCAAAGTTCAAAATGTAATAGTATTCTATACAAATCGTAAACAGAATACAACATCCCTTGTGTTCCAAGGGCTTTAGGCAACTATTGTAGCTCTGCATATAACTTGGATAATTGGTTGTGATTTTATAGATGGAACATTCTGAGCATTCCCCCTCGGTATGTAAGGGGGAATGCTCCCCTCCACTAGGAAAAACTCCCCCTTACTCGCCCTTGCTTACTCCCTCCTCACTGTGTCGAGTTACTACTTCTCCAGGTGATTTCCCTTGGCACAATAGATAAAGACTATTCAAGGCATTGGTTGTTTATCAGTAGCACACAATGCATTATTAAAATGGCGATACTCAAATTTATAGAGCTTGCAAGTGAAAAGCTCGTGTCTAGTTTGAATAGAGTCAGGGGCAGATTGGCCATTCTGGTGAATGCATGAAGTCTAGAAAATATTAAATTCTGAATATGGAGAACTTTGCAATGTATATACAAATGAACTAGCATTGAAGCACTGTGTCTATAAGAAACTGCCAGCCTTTTTCAACATATACCTCTTTACCCTTTGTTTAATTCATGAACCGATTTAGTCACGCAGTGCCCAAGCAGAAAAACTCAGCCAGTTTACCCCTGAACAAACTAAACTATTTTAGAATTTGATCTTAGAAATGTGATAGCCTTCAGGGGGGCAACGAATGTATTCAAGTAGATGGAATCAAGTCTTACTAACATTAGAGAGAATGGGAGCCACACTGCATTCTTTTGAGCTAGATCTGTGGCGAGCAAGAGCCATTAACACTCGCCAATTCTAATTTGGCGAATTCTGGCAAGTCTTATCAGCATTGACGTCAAGTTTACCTAACTTTTACCAGCCCAAATAGCGAGCCAATTCTGCTAGAAAAAATTTGTCTAGAACCTGTGGCGAGCAAAGATCCCAGAATGCATACACGTTTTTTTATAAGAAAAAAAATTTATAAGAAAATGAGGCTCAAATCGTCATAATCTTAAGAAAATCGTACGAAAATCACGAGGCTCAATTTCCAAAATTAAGTATTTTTATAGGCCAAAAATCGGTATTTCGTCGTTATTGTATTCAAACTGTTAAAAATGGAATTCAAATTCAAGTATACAATATTAATAATGAAAGTGTAAACCATTATAGCCAGTTGTTTCAATAAAAGTTAAGAAAAATATATGAAAATCTCAGGCTCAATTTTGGGAAAAGTTAAAAAAATTGAGGCTCAGGCAAAATGATGATTATCTTATAAAAAAGGAACGTGTACTGGAATTGGGTGGAATATATCCTTCCAGTCTCCCATTGCGTCACAACTGCTTCTTATCCATTACTTATTCCTGCTTCATATTAGAGAGTTTACGCAACACGACGCGCCTGCTGACGACGAGCCAAAGAAGTCTAGAAACAGCGCGATCACGCCATCCTCTCTCAAGTATTGGCGCGAATCTGAAAATCGTGCTAGTTTCTAGACTCCTTTGGCTCATCATCAGCAGACGCGTTGTGTTGCGTAAACTCTCTATTAATCATTGATATAAGTTGCCATTAATACTCTTAAGTTTCCATTCCTATTTGACAACAGTTCCTTACTATATTTGCATAGATAATAGAAAATTAACCACGTATGTAATAATTTTACCTATTAAGCAATTTTTTGAATCTTTTTTTCATAAAGCAATTGTATTTCTTAATTAGATTATTTGTCTCTTTCAACATAAACATTCTTTATCTTCTACGTTTCTGCTTTTAAGTGATTGCAAACAATCTTGTCACAACAGATAATATTGCACTCAGGAAGAACGCCAGCCAATCAGATACTTGCTTCCATGGCATAGCAAGTAGAGCAGTAGATGGGGATACTACAAATAAATATAAGCAAGCCTCTTGTTCCCATACATGTTCTAGCATGAATTCATGGTGGATGGTTGACTTTAGTCAAACCGCTCTTGTTCAATCTATAAATATAACAAATCGGGGTACGTTGGGCAAAGATGTAATTATCATTATGAACGCAGTTATACATTCAATATTTGTAAATTTCTTTCATATTCGCAGTGTCATTAATTGAGAACATGTCATTCCTGGTTGGTAATCAGAAGTACACACTCCTGCACAGGGGCGGATCCAGACAGAGTCACGACGTTCGCAAATTATGAAAAATATTGTCACACCCATTGACCACGTCCACTTAATTAAAGTTTGCATAGTGTAACTGAAAGTTCTCCTAATTCATTGTGGCCTTATGCCAGTATAGACACTCTGAAGAGCATTCTAAAAGACTATTTCATAGGACAAAATAAAGTCTGACCTTTACTTCGGATGGGGTGAACCAGTCCAGGACAGATTAATGGATAGCTAGACTGGGGCTCCAATCCTCACGGTGAGGCACACAAACAATAAAAGTCTGATCCTCCAATCTGCAACTGGGCACTGAACATAAAGGTTTGTGAAAATGGGGAGGGACGTGCCCCCTGGTTCTTGTGTGCATGCTGATTGCTTCAAGCATACAGACACGCATACCACAATTTCTGCGTATACATATGCAGAAGAAAATGCATAGTTTAAGAGTGATTGTGCTGAATGAGTATGTGCAACATACCTTAGAGGCACTGCAATCTGACCATGCTCTGTGCAACCTTTATATCTCGAAAGAATTCAATTTACAAAGACTTCCTTCAGCATCAACTTCCAGAGATTCTCATTATTGTGAATAAAATTCTGCTATTTTCTTGCTTCATCGGATTAGATATTTTAAACAACAGATCCATTCTTCGTTACTGGAAATTCTCCGATCTTCAGCTTTCACAGTACCGATCAACCCATAGAAATAGTAGGGATCAATCAACAACCTACCTTTATTCAATATGTCAACAGTGAACGGCGGTTGCCACGGTGGTACGCACAACAACGAGATTTCTTTCTGCTAAGTTTCTGGGGTTATCACCATTAGCTAGATCTGCATCGTGATAGCACTTCCTTTCGCACAGATTCGCACACACTTTTTCCCATTCACTTTTCCTATACAACTCCAGGCCCTCGAAATCTGCTTTGACGTCAGACATTCGCACACATTCTTGTGGGTATTTCTAACTTTGATCTTATAAGCGCACGCAGGCTTAAGTTGACATTTTGACAGTTTGAAAATCGAACCATTTCATTGGCTCCTAAAAATTGCCAAATTGGGACATTACCTTAGGGGGAATGCACTAAATTTTCAAATGAGAACGAAGTGATATAAACAGAAATATTTTGAAATGGCCTGATCTCTGGTCTCACTGCGGTTGTCATAGGTATATCATATGAAAGATGACAAGGGTAACGACGAGTATTCCCATACCCCATAAATCGATGAATTGATTACAATGAACTTGATGTACATGGATTACAAGCAGTGCATTTTTAAGTTTTTGAGCTCATATGATTTTGGAACATAAAAGTAGCAAGCCACCGCATGGTCTAACTAACACTATTTCTATGCATTTCTTTACCTTTCTTTTAGCCAATATTCAGAAAACCAAGCTAAGTAGTGTAAATGAAAAAAAACCGAATCCAGCACACAAGATATTGGTTGGTACTAGGGGTGGAGTGCCTAGTTATTTACACAAGGAAGCACAACCACCAATAACACTTTTCAAGAGGTCAAGTATGATTAGCACACTACCAGTATGTCTTTAGAAAACTTAGAGTGTAGTCCAGTGGAAAATGCTGAAGTATTCTAATACATAAATAGAACAATTCAAAGAAGCCCTAATTCCATTTAATTCAATGCACTATAGCTATCCGCCAAAATTCTAGGTGGCTGTTGTGGAGAACGATTGGCTAATTTCAACATTACAATTGGTGACAGTACAGAAAAACATGGACAGGACAATGCTCTCTGTTTATCAAATGTTGGTGTTCCAGAAGGTAATAAAACGACATTTAAATGCATACAAGTACTGATTGGTAGATACTTTTACATCAGGACAAACTTGAAGGATGTTTTGGTACTATGGGAAGTCAAGGTGTTTGGAAGATACATTTAAAGACAGAGGATTAAAGTGAATCAAAAAGCAGCCAGTTTACTGCCAAGCACTATCTCCTATATCCTCTTTAAGTCTAGAGTTGATGGATATTTTCTATTCTCTCTATTTTTTATTGATAGATTGTGTTTTTATCAAAGACTGAACATCGTAAGAATCTCTACCTTCTAAATGAAGCAAATCTTGAATTATATAGTTTGCCCAATAACCAGTCATAGTTGCTGAAAATCAAGGAAACTTTGCACTTAACAAGAAACTCCAAATTTCACTATGAAGGGGTCTACTATTTATAAACATCTTAGCTTAAGCAAGGGATATGTGTGTATGCATATAAAATATATAAAGCATAAATATGTATATATAAATATATGTATTTTCTATATACATGTAATATATACTGTATGGGCGAGGTGGCATAGCAGTCAGAGCGCATGACTCCTGTGCGGAGGTTCTAAGGTTCAAACCCGACTCAAGGCCTTGACTGAATGCTTGCTCACTGTACACCCAGCAGCGAATGGGTACCTGGTGGCAACACTGGGGAGATAAAAGGGGCGAGGAAAGGAACTGGCCACCCTACCTTATATGCCGATGGCTCAGGATAAGTGTCCTCTCTCACAGGTGCTCCCCTACTTAGGAAAGTATACGGGACTGCCTTTACCTTTTTTTTAATATATACTGTGCATTCATACTCGCATTTTGCAGTTAATAATAGTGTGCATTGAGTCTTTCTACTCAATTGTAAATAGTATATTAAGGCACGTAGCATAACTGCTAGAGACTGCGGCTTGAAATTTTCATTAGCACGTGCTTTTTCAATAGACCAATTTTTTCATTGCTACTTTGATTACCTTTTGGGTAAGATCAGCTACTCAATACATCATAAGATTGATTTAGAACAAAATACTACGGACAGTCAATGGAAGGCTTAATTACAGAGATTTTCGATTAAGGTTGAATAAGAGAAGAGCAATTCTGTAACCTGAAGATCACATTATGCTAATTGATTTGTTGAACAAGCGTAGCTGTTTATGAAGGATATGCATGAATAAAAGGATTTTTAGCATCTGCTTGCACTGGTTCGCAACCAAAGTGACGGATAAAAGCTTTTAATCACCTCAAGTATTTTAGAAAGAAAGGTATATGAAGCTTAGCTAAGATAGAAAGTAATTGAACTAAAAGAAAATAGACAGTTAAGCATGTATGAGCAACCTTTTCTCTCATATATGCCAAATTTTGCTCTTTATCAAAGGCTGCGGGCCATAGTCAGAAGACACAGAATAAATATGTAAGCGCATGGGTTCTTCTAAGACATATCGGAGTACAAGGCTTTCAGCTGATATGTAGGTTCCCTACATTGTCTGAATGGTGGCCTAGCATTACACCCAAGTCCGACTGACAATTTTCAAATATTCCACTTTGACTTTCTGGGGTAACTAAAAAATTTCATCCATATTGCAAGGAATACTCCCATAAACCCTAATAAACCTCTTGTCACAAAAACTCAAATTTCAAAAACTTTTGAAAGACTCATCAGTTGAAAAATTCTTCACGGACTGGAATAAAGCTCTCCGCTGGCCGGATTTGGTCGGCGGGCCGTAGGTTGCCCGTGCTTGCAGTGAAACAATTATGATTGTAGATGAAAATTCAATTCATATGTAAGTTCGTCAAGGTTATCTGGCTACTTTGATGATAGAAGATCTTGATATCCTTTAAAAATGTATTTGACTAGAATTTAAATCTCCGACAGACATGAAACACCACGAACTACTCATTTAGTTTTTTCATTTCATCTAATGTCAATATTTGTAGCTGGTATTTTAAGAAATTAGTTTCAAAGGCAGTTTTCAAATCAACATTTGACTTAGGCATGGTATTGGAGGCAAGCAGAGAAGCTTTTTATTAAAAATTTGTCAGCATTTGAAATTAAAGGCTTCTATTTAATTTCGAAATAAACCATTCATAACACTGGCCTGCGTTTAAAAACTTTTTTAAAACGTCAAAGGTTTTTCAACTGATTTTGGCATGTTTTGATGCGCTGAATCCAAATATACTATCCATTTTCTTTGGTCAGGTCAAATTTTTGAGATGTGTTTAATATACACTTTGACCCTTGGATAGTACTCAGTTCATGAAAAAGAGAAATGTAGCTAGCCCAATTTCTGTTTTTTATATAGAAAACGAAATTGGAGCAGCCTCAAACTGAAGCTAAATCTGCATCTTTCTTTACTTTTAGGAAATTGAAAATTGTTTTGCTTACACCTAAGTTGTGATTTATTGTTTAGCAGAGCTTGTGAGGAATTGCAGGATGCACATGCGTTGATTTTCTATATGTTTTCAGAAGGTCATTCATTCAGATATTTGGCCTTTTCGGTACGCTATTTTGACTAAAATGATTCAATATATATTGCTTTGGTATTCGACCTAAACAAGTACACCGTAAATATTTATGATTCAAAGGAACTGATGAAGTGGCAGTACTTGAGCGTAGTAGAACCGCAGTGGGTTAGAATTATCGCAAGGCAACTATCAACTTCCTGTTATTCGCATTTACTTGTTATTCTTAGATTTTGCTTGCAAAAAGGTGAGGATTAAATGGTCACATAGGTTTGTATTCGAATCAGTTGGTTTGAAGTTGAGATAGAGAAAGGACATAAGACGAATTCTGAGTTCCCAAGTATACTTTAGAATTAGAACAAATTGAGTCTGATTGCGATCGATAACAGAGCTGAACTCCAGTCCATGTGACTTGAATCTCAAGGTACACATTTAGTCCTTTTATTTAGGATTTTTTATCGAGAGAGAATGGATCGCAAATGTAGGAATCATCCTGACAGGTTCTGCTATATATGTGGTAATGTGATTCTTCCTGGTCGTGTTGGTAAGATAACTGCTTTTGTGAAGAAGGCATATAATTGTTACTTTGGAGTTAAGCTTGGAGACCAGGACAAGGCATTTGCACTCCATGTTAGCTGCAAAACTTGTGTTGAGAACTTGCGTGATTGGGAAAATGAAAAAAGGAAAAGCATGCCATTCGCAGTTCCTATGGTGTGGAGAGAGGGTAAAGATCATGTGACAGACTGCTATTTTTGCATGACCAATCTTCAAGGAATCAATCGCAAGAACAAGCATTGTGTTCAGTATCCTGATATTCCGTCTGCCATAAGACCAGTCCCTCATGGTCCTAGCCTACCTGTTCCTAAGCCAGATGTTGCAATCAAATCTAGCTCTGAATCAGAATCTGATAACACATATGACAGAACAGAGGGTGTAGAATACTGGTCAGAAGAGAATGACCGGCCAGTACCTCTAACACAAGCATATCTCAATGACTTGACACGAGACCTAAACCTCTCCAAGGAATCGTCGCAGCTTCTCGGTTCCCGTCTTCGTGAGAAAAATTTGCTGGCACCTGAAACAACATTTTACTGGTATCGAGAGCATGAACGGGAATTCAGACAGTCCTTCACAACCCAGAAAGACTTATCGTTGGTTTACTGCAACAACATTGCTGATTTGATGAAATCAATGGGCCATGACTATATTAATACGGAATGGAGGCTTTTCATTGATTCGTCCAGCAGAAGTCTCAAAGCAGTTCTCCTTCATAATGGAAATAAATACTCTTCTATTCCTACTGGTCATTCTGTGCAAATGAAAGAGACTCATGACAGCATGGATCAGTTACTTTCTGCCCTGAATAACATGACCATGGTTGGTTGATCTGTGGAGACCTAAAGGTTGTTGGATTAGTTTTAAGACTACAAGGTGGTTATACAAAGTATCCATGCTTTCTGTGTTTGTGGGATAGTCGGGCTGATGACCAACATTACATCAGACAAGAATGGCCGCTAAGACAAGGATTGGAACCTGGTTTACACAATGTAAAATCTCCCCCTCTTGTTGAACCAAACAAGATATTACTTCCACCCTTGCACATAAAACTGGGACTTATGAAGAACTTTGTAAAGGCAGTGGACAGACAAGGCAAAGGCTTTACTTTCCTTCAGCAGAAGTTTCCTCGGGTAAGCTTGGAAAAGCTTAAGGCTGGCATTTTTGATGGGCCTCAAATATGGGAACTCATGAAGGACTCATCTTTCGATGACGCACTGAGTGCAACTGAGCTGTCTGCTTGGGGCTCTCTCAAAACAGTTATCACAAACGTTCTTGGGAAGAACCTGTGTGTAGAATACGAAAAGGAAGTTGATGAGCTCCTGAAAAACTTTCAACAATTAGGGGCTCGCATGTCAGTCAAAATGCACTTTTTACGCTCACGCTTAGACTATTTCCCTCAAAACTGCGGAGACTTAAGTGAGGAACAGGGAGAGAGTTTCCACCAAGATATTCATGTCATGGGCCCTTCATCCATGATTAACTACTGTGTAATATGTAATCTTTATTCTCTAAGCTTTGTTAGATAAAATTTTTACTTTTTGCGAAGCATTTTGTGAAGAATTAAGCATAGTAGATAGCACTAAATGGGACTGCAAACAATTCCATTACAACCCTGTATCTCAAAAACTTGACCTGATTGGAGAAAATGAGTAAAATTTTTGGATTTTGCGAAGTAAACTACTATAGAATCAACTATCGCATGCTTGACCTTTAAAACTTCGCAGACCAGTGTAATCAACATTGGTTCTATCTTCCAAGATACATATCGTATTTTTAGTAGAACAAGCATCTATTAAGTAGCCAATCTCGTATTCTAAAGTTATGTGAAATTCGATGTGTGAAGGACTTCTAGTCAGAAGTAGCCTCAAAATTAGCAGACTTGAAGCAGATGTAAGAGAATAAACTACATCTGGCATTGAATTTAATTACTTCAAATGAATGAGCGAGGTAGCATAGTGGTTAGAGCGCAAGCCTCCCATGCGGAAGGTCTACAGTTCGAGCCCGACTCGATGCCCTGACTGAATGCTCGCTCACTGTTCACCCAGCAGCAAATGGGTGCCCAGTGGGAACAATGGGGAGATAAAGGCGGCGAGGAAAGGAACCGGCCAAACTACCTAACATGCCAATGGCTCAGCATAAGTGTCCTCTCTAACAGGCACTCCCCTACGTACAAAAGTATACGGGACTGCCTTTTTCTACTTCAACTGAAGCAACTATTGCGACACTTCTCAACGACTTGCGAATCTGAACACAACTCGAAGCCAGTGCATTTCTACCTGCAAGGCTGTTGAATGCAATCGTAGTGCTGAGGATTTTCCCCACTGTACTGGGTATGGCACTAGTACAGTGTTAAAACCTCTACTAGATTTATCATACTATTTTGTCCTCTTTAAAATTTTTCGTCTTTATCATAGATTAGTCACCCATTTAGCATAGATTAATCATTTAATATCGTTGTGTCGAACAAAGAACAAATAATAAAGATCAAAATTAAACATGGCCCTTGCAATGATCATTTTTCTCATGCCAAAATTCATTTTGCATTCCTAGTAGGAGCACAGCACATTTTAACCATTTCTAAAGATCTAATTAACAAGAAAATCAAATATATGCAGTGAAAAGATGCTTTAATGTAAATTATTAAGAAAAATGTGAAATTCTTTGATATTACTTACAGAAATTTTATTCTGTAAATAGAAGAGGGCAGAAAACTATAAAATTCAAACGTGCAAATAAAACTACACTTGCAGGTGTCAAGTGCCCTGTACTCGCATGAGTTCATTACGGCGTACAGATTAAAGATGGGATGGTACTTTATGGTCACTCTCACAACGATGCTATTCACAGGGATTCAACTATTAAACTGTGATCCATTTAGTACAGCTAGAAGCTTTCAACTTCTTGTCAACAAAGCAAAAGCAGATTTAGCAGCACTTCTGTCTGATTTTGCCCAGTTTTCCTCTATCTGTGCTCATCTATGCCTGGCACATAAACTTTCCACGAGTTTCAACTACCAGGATGTAGCAGAAAAGTGCGAAACACTCTCTTATAATCATATTGGCAGTTACAGGAAAAGACTTGTTTCTAGTCCTGGTTTGGGATTTTATCAAGTAGCAACATCAGAAGTTTGCACTATTTCGCTGTAAAATTTTATCCTATCAAATGAATTACAATTAGCCAATTTCATGTCCAAGTAGAGTTAGCATCATGGACAGGACTGAGGGGACATATCTCTCCCCCCCCCAGTTTTCTCCAACATCAATTTTCTAATTGGTCCAAATCTGAGGATAAAATGTTAGGGATAGTTGAAGGATCTCTAGCGACATTTGGTTCTTTTCTTATTTCATACTGGACTATCTATCACGTTTTCGTCAAGTATTTTCTTGTACACTGTTGTACTCAAATGGGATGTTCGTCACTTCCTTGCATTAAAATGAATGTAACATCCGATGGGAGTAGTCATTGAAGGACGTGGCCTGTTATACTTCCTCCCCCACTCAGTTTGTAGTAGCTGGTGCCGTCCTTGCATCCAATAGATGCACTCTTGCACCGGATTGGCCGGATTGTGTAAATCTTTCCTAAATTACCTGATTTAAAATTTCAACATAGACAAGAAAGTCATAAAAAGGATTTGAATTTGAAATTATTTTCTGTAGGTAATATTTATTGCTTTTTGGACTTGAGGTGTGAAAAAATAAGATGTTTATTGATGTTCTAAAAATGATTTAGTCCATCTTGCAAATCAACTCGCCTCTTTGCTATTATAGATTCATGTCATTTCACTTTACAGTTTTGGAATTTTTTGTTTTGCTTTTTACTATTTGCCACCCTCGTCAGTCATGTACGAATTACGTGTATTGAGAGAGATTTTTATTTGTAATTTTAATTGAAATATATACATAAGAAGTTTCAAAAAGAATATTGTAGTTCATCAAAATTATTATCAATGAGCTTATTAAGATAGTGACTGATGCGAAACCAAAATGTATGCATAACCATTAAGTACCAAAAATAGTCTCCGCTGCATATTTATAGCTATGATTAGAATGAATGAATGAATGAATTAGAGTTTAAAGTTGAGATAATTAGAAGCAACAAATAGAAATAATTGAAAAGTCCTTTTTATGAATAGTAGTTTCAAACAATGACTGGTCCGCGGCGATAAAACAATTGGGACAACTGGTTTATACTACCAGTTCCTCCTAACAGATGAGTTTGGAAATAGGAGGTGCTGGGTTGCCACATTTTGCCGAAGACGTCGGCAGCTTCTAGGCTTGCCGTAAAATGCTTTTGTAAAAGTCATCGCTTGTTGATAATTTTGGGAAAGTTAATAGAGCCTGACGGTCAAATTATTTGGTAAATCCCTACTCAAAAACCCTTCGTCACACCACTGTACCCAAATAATACATCATTTGAGAGTTAACTTTCTCGAATAATATACTATTTGTAAAATTTAACTAAAAAATAGATATTTAGGAATTTATGGAATGTTTTCACTGCAACAGCAATTCTATTTATTGATAATGCTTCGTAATTGGTTCATTTTTCTTAATAGATGATCTTGTAAGACTTTGTTTTTGGATTAGGGTATCTGTAATTTCATACATTCTTTTCTCTTTCACTTTTTTAAATCATTGTAAATAGTTGGCCTAAATTAGCTTCATATACAAGTTAAGAATAGGTGTTCTTGTATCTTGATGTAATAACACAATATTATAAATAGCCAACTGTCAATTTAAAAAATTAATTTTGTATTATATTTTATTATCTTTACTGTCTTTTTGGCGCTAGTTTATATTGACAAATAACGTTGCACTGAAGAAGAACACTAACCAATCAACAACGTGCTTTGATGGTATACCAAGTAGAGCAGTGAATGGGGATACTACAAGCACCTATTTGGCTCTTGTTCCCACACATATATAGATAGACGTTCATGGTAGTTGGTTGATTTTGGTCAAACTGCTCTTGGGCAATCGATGAACATAACAAATCGAGATACGTTGGATATAAATTGAATTTTCAGTGACTGCATAAAAGCAGATTGCATCGCATAACTCGTGCTAGGGGTGCGGTGTCTACCAATTTGACTATAGAAGTACTACTTTGAATGACATATTTAAACCAATTCAAATATAATTAAAATAATACTAGCTCCTCCCTAAAACTCAAAAATTTTGCTAGCACTTGTCAGCTGTATTCAAGCTAGTGAATGGACAAATTAAAATAATTAATAGGTAACAATATGCTCCAGTCATAGTCAAATTATAGCTATTCCAAAATTGCAGGTGACTGTTGCGGAAAACGATTATCTAATTTCAACATCACAATTGCTGAGAGTGCAGAAAGACAAGGAGATGCCAATGACCTCTGTGTCTCAAATGTGGGCGTTCCAAAAGGTGGTACAACGACCTTTAAATGTAAACAAGCACTGATTGGTAGATACTTGCACCTAAGGACAAACTTGAAGGCGTCTTTGGTGCTATGGGAAGTCAAAGTACTTGGAGAGTATGTTCAAAACACATAAATTGAATTGGATTGAAAGCAATTAGCTTACGTCATTTGCGCACACTATCTCTTAAGTTCTCCTAAAAATCTAATATTGATAAATCTCTTTTCTTTTCTTGATATATTTGCATTGGCAAACAAGTTATGCCTTGTCAATAGAGCAACGCATGATAAATCTCTGCCCTCTGAATGAAATAAAGTTGGAATGCTATAGCTTGTGCAGTAACCATCGCAGTACAGAAATCATGATAGTGTTACCGTATCCTAAAGCCCCACTGCTTTAATCTAAAACTTGGAAAGAAACTCTAAATTTCATGACAAACGATGAACAGATCTGTTGTGTATGAGCATGTTTATGTTACCACGAAATGTGTATTTAATATGAACACTAATATAGAATCACATATTTCATGTTTACACTTACTTTCGATTATGTTGCACGTGCCGTCTTGTGCTTTGTAATATTGCTGCAAGAGGTTCTAGTTTGGCACTTCCGGTAACACTTTGTTATTGTCTATTTACTATTTACTATTTACTAAGATATGTTATTTCTATTCTAATTAATCCTATTTGGGGCAGGAAATATTATTGCAATATTGGCAAAATATTTAGGACTTTGATGCAAAGGTAGTTACCCAAAACGTTTGATACATTGGAAATTCTGTCGTACATAGTCTCTAATCGTCCACAAGGAAAATTTTCAAAATTTAGGTCTTTAGATGCATAGAAAATTCTATATTGGAATTATTCCTTGAAATAGTTTTTACACAAGGTGCAATCTGAATAACAAATACTGCACGCTGAGTCTGCTGATGAAAGAGTAATGCAACTACAAAACAAATAATTCAGTTATCTGTAATGAAAGTCTCTTCTTTGACTTGAAAATGGTACATATTATAGAAGACATTAAAATTACTTCTTAACAGACAATATTTGTAAATAGAATGCACTATTTTGTTGCCACACAACAAGCGTTTTGTGCAATGAGAATTATTGGTCAATTCACTTTGTTCTCCATTTCTAATGACCTTCTGCTTGTATATTAAGTTTTATACTGCAGCTAAAAAGACGAAAACACTGATAGTAGTCTACCCCTGTCACCCCCATGTTTCCAGCACCCCTTTCAGTTCAGTATAAATGCAACAGAAGTGCCGACTACTTCTGAAAGCCATAAGAATATTTGTGGGGGTAAAGAAGGTGAACTAAACAGTGATTCTGAACAGTGATGATTTTGTGCCTGGCAAAAAAATTAGTGCTCCCTTTTGCAGGGCTGCAAATATTGTCTTATAAGAACTAATTTTGCGCCTCTCAGGATTTTGACGCCCCCTGCCACCACGCTACTGACTCTATAAATGATTTTGCATTTCATATAGCGAATTCGTTGAAAAGTCTGAGTTAACGATGGTTAATGGGAAAATCTGAAGTTAATATGGCAAATGGGATCATAAAGCATGCAATTTTAGGGTTTGTTGCGAGAGAAAACGTCTAGGTAAACGAAGATGCATGGTTCCTGCTACGGAGAATATAGATATTTTTCAAATTTTGTACAAGTTCTCTTCACAAAAGTTAGCACTGTACTCAAATTAGTGAATCATTAATTAAGGTAGTCGAACCTAAAATGATGTTAATTACTTTATACCATGCATTTAATGTAATAAGATAACCACTTTGCTACGCCGTTCATGTCAATATTTATGGCCTGCATTCTCTGAAATTCTTCTAAAGGGCAACTATTTATTCCAGCTATAGATTTGGCTTTTTATGAAAGATGAATAGAACACTTCAGTTACTGCGCATTCATAAAAATATCTCCAACATTCTGATGCTCTCACAATTCTACCTCAATTTGTGAAGACAAACAATTTATATTTAGTCATTTAGGATATACACTCAGGGTATAAAAGTATGGTAGCGAAGGGCCTTAAAATTCGTTTTCAAAAATAGCGTATAAAGCTATTGGAATAGTTTGAATTTGTAGTTGTTGTTGGTGTTGTTGTTGTTTACTTTACTTTGAGTAGGCTGTTATACCTAGCTTTTCAGCTACTTTACGTCTATTATGCATGACTCATCCAGGCATGGGACCCCTAGTTTAACGTCCTTTCCGAAGGACGAAGGAGTGAGCTGTTTTTGTTATTCATCTGGAAGGTCGCCCATCCAGTTTCTGACCGTACGCAGCCTTGCCTAACTTCAGTTAAACTAAAGGATCTGGCTTCAGCGCTTGGACACTCAACCCGCTATATTTGTTTTACCATGGAAGTGATAGCTGACGTGACCAAAACAAATTCATATGTAAATAAATAGACCTTTTCAACTATTTTTTTGTACTTTAAATAAAATAAGGAAACATAAGCATGATTAAAGATGGTGAATTATGAGACTGCCAAAGAATAACAATGAAGCATTATGTATAATTAGTCTTTTCCATATTGAAATTGGATAGAAAATGAGGAAAAATGTTTGCAGTATTTCTAGATTTCAAAAATACTTTGCACTATGAGGCTCAGTGGAGGAACAAGGAGAATGTAACCGTCTAAAATAATTATTGAATAGAGGGGAATGAACTGTTTACAAATTTTATAGATAAATGAGATTTTCCACTATGATTAGGATAAAATTTGTAGCTTCAGACTACTTTTCCTTCAGAGAAAATATCAATACTGCTTTTGAGAAGAATTCTGCACCGGTATGGCATCAAAAACTATAACAGAAAGGCTAAGTTACTTGTGACTACTTTTTTATGTTGCCGAGGGCCTTCGTTTCCATACTTTTGTACCCTATGTGTATGTTATGTTGCAAAAGAAGCAGGATAGAATTTGTAATTGGCCATGGGAGAGAAAAGTATTTGGTAGGCTTTATAAGGAATATGCCTGAAATAATGCAATTAACGCTGCGTCATTCTAAACATACATATTTCTAGTTGTGGGGCAGTTAAATCTAATCCTGTTAACAGTATGTCTAGTTCTTTCAATTAAATTTCCACAATATTTAACTTATCTAAAAAGAAAATTCAAGCTTATGTAGTGAATATTAAGCTTCATTAGAGAATACTAGAACGCATACTCAGGCGCAAAAGAACTCTTTTAATTATTCTCCTTAATTTCTTATTCATTATTAATCGATTCACTTTATGAGAAGCGCAATTTGCAATAAATCGAAGACCAAACACGACGGAAAGAAAAGTTATGATTCAGGTCTAATTTTATTGAAAATTCCAAGGAAACTTTAGAGACACTTTCATAATTCATAAAGACATTCCAAACTACGACACTATCATGTTAAAGTCTGACACAGTCCTATAACCGTTTTGGGCAAATTCCTGTGATCCATCAGCAGTGTAAAAAACAACCGAAGAGATGAGAATATATATGCAAAAATAAACGAATGGAAATGGATCCGAAGAGTTTTTAGGACTGTGTCAAACTTTAACTTGATTTTGTCGTAGTGTGGACTGTCTTCGTGATTTATGGAAGTGTCTCTGGAAGTGTCAATAAAATTAGACTTGTTCATGACTCCTTTTCGTCATGTTTGGTCTTCGAATAGGAAATTAAGGAGAATAATTAGTAGAATTCTTTTATGCATGAGTCTGTGCTCTAGTACATTCCAATAAAGCTTTATGATCACTGCATATGCTCGAATTTTCTCATTAGTGAAGTTAAACATTGTGGAAATTCAATTAGAAGAAATGTAAATACTGCTAATAGAATTAAATTCAACTGCTCCGCAGCTAGAAATGTGTACATCTAGAATGACGCAGCGCTAATTGCATTATTTCAGGCATATTTATACTTTACATGCTGTGCTTTTGTAAGAATTAAACTCAACTGCGTTTGTTCGTGTTTGTTCTTCTATTCATTATTAATCAGAACTAAGAATTGTTTGCTTGCTAACTGAAAAATTCATCCTTTGAGTAGAATAGAGTAAACCAATACCTTAATTAAACATGTGAAGAGGTAAAGCGAAACTTACAGTGACAAGGGGCTTCCACTCAGGGCTGCATTTAAGTCGGTTGGGGCCTTGGGCCCAGACTTGATTTGGGCCCCTTGAAATACACCTAAAAAATTTTGTGTCACGTGTATAGTACCCAGCACCCTGTTAGCATGAATTTTTATGGACATGGTTGCAAAGTAAGTTTGTAAGGGGACTTGTAGTTCACTGGTTTTTCGAAATTTTGCTCGGGGCCCCCTAAATCTAAGAATTTTAGGGGGCCCCTGGGCCCATGGGTAAATGCGTCTCTGCTTCTACTTTTATCATTGTGTGACCAACCAATGCTATTATCTTTGTCTAAGTAATATGGACATTGCTCTCGCAAAAAGAAAATGCAAAGCACATAATAGGATGCTACAAAGAGAAATAGTAGGTTTTAGAAGTAGTAGGTTACCATTATCTTGCAACAAAGCGGCAATAGGATAGGTTTTAGAGCAGCATCCATCTACTTTTTCAAGGAGCTTCGCTTCGAATTCGAAGCCAACTTTTAATGCTATTGCTGCTTTTTTGATGCAATAGACGCTGTATTTTAGTCGAGTAACTGTTGAGTGAGTTGAGTGATGATATGAAGCAGCATTTAGTCCATATTCATTGAGGTTAAAACCACTGTAATATGGCCTATCCTTCAGCTACCGCGAGTTTCATGGTCTCATAATAATCACCATCATCATCATAATCATCATCATCATTACCATCACCACCATCATTATTGTCATCATCATCATCACACCATCAATCACCATCATTACCATCATCATCATCACCATCATCATCATTATTATCATCATCATCATCACCATCAATCACCATCATTACCATCATCATCATCACCATCATCATCATTATTATCATCATCATCATCACCATCAATCATCATCATTCTCACCATCAATCATCACCATCAATCATCATCATTATCATCATCATCGCATTCCTCCTGTTCACTTATCAGCACAGGAGAATTACAGAATGTTGTCGATTATAGCATTTGTACAAACTTCCGGCGGAACCCTAGTGTTCTGTGGATCCCTGGTTGAAAACCACTGCTATATACAATAGTTACATAAACTAATTGAAACAAATCCATAATTTAATTTTCATAGAGTAAAGCAAGGTAAAGTATCTGTTGAAGCAGCATCTTTTGGTGATAATGAAGCAAATGATTTAATGATGCCTTTGTTGTCACCACCACCGGTATTATTACAAAATAATCTACACATGACACAAGTAAATTTATTCGTTCAGCAATAGTGCTATTAAGGATAGTTTTAAGAACGTTGTCACCAAAATGAGACTCTGATGCGGTACGTAAAGAAGAAGAAGAATAGTGTTATTTTTCTATGAGTTTTGTGCTATTATCTTACTGTTACAATTAATATTCACATATATCATAAAGATTACTTGGTTTACTACTTTTTCGGTTTGCTTTTGACTGCCAGAATCCAAGCGCTTGATATTGCACTAATTGGCAATTTTGTCAATATTTCTGTCGCCAAATTTCAAGATGGTCCACTTTTAATTAATTGCATCTACTTTAACAGATAATAATTCCATTGGGGAAGCCCACCAACCAATCATCAACATGCCATTATAAAATATCAAGTAAAGCAGTGGCTCATGCACCTAAACATGTGTAGAGTCCTCCATGTCGTGGATGGTTGATTTTGGCCAAGTGGTTCTCGTTTATTCAGTCAATATAACAAATCGAAATAAGTTAGGTTATCATTAAATTATCATGATTCTCTTACTGTATCAAGGCTCGGAAACCATCTTTAAACCGAAAAAGTGTGTTTTGGCCAGAAGCAATTTGGTATAAATGTCAATAATGGCAAGTGTTATATGCAAAGAAATCCATGTAGTCACTGCTTCTGCTGCACCTTAAATCTGTACAGTATCATGCAAACAATGGTTAAATTTCATATGCAGTACTTGGTAAAGCAGGATCTATTCGTATTTAGGGTGCAATCTATTATGGTAAATGCATGGACGACGGTGTGGTAGACAGCCGAGTCAGAGTAAGAATATGGAATTAGACTCTGTGGTGGAAATCTTTTTGCCACTGATCTGCAGCAATAGGTCAAATTTTGCATACTAATATACTACTTCCATAAATATCAAGCTTGTAGTCGGGAGTCTGAAAGCTCGCACTTAGGAAAAATTTTGCAATAGCACTCTCTACAGCATAAGATATTGTATCTTTGCAAAGTACGGGGTATACTAAAACCTCACTAGATTGCCACTAGAGACTTGAACTTGTAATTTTTAGTACTGTGTAGAAAATGCAATAGTAAACTGCTAATTGACCAGATTTTGTTAGCACCTGCTCCCTGCCTCACTGTTTACAGGCCTGGAGAACTAGGCTGTGATGGAAATTAAATATCTTGCTTGTCCTTAAATATTAAATGTATTGTTACACATGGACTTCAAAAGCTTCAAAAAATGGTTTTATAACAAATAAGGGGAAATTTTAGAACAAGTTGAAATTGGTTCAAAATAGATTAAAATTTTATTAGATTACAATACAAACGACAGCTGTAAAAATTTAAGACAGCTGACAAAGTCTAAATACTAGTTATTGTACCAACTATGCTAGTACAATTATGATGGATTTATTAAGCAAATAAAATTCTCTATTGTGCCAATTTGCATGTCTTGAAATCTCTCTGTTTGGTAGGCATGGCTCCTCGGCTCTACTCTTGATCCATCACTAAATGCTGCTGAGTAACTAAAGCTCAAAAAATCAAAGTGAGCAAAGAGTACACGCTATTCCTTATGACAAACACATCCCTCACAACGAGAATAGAGCTGACGCTACAGCTACTTCCAGTAATAACATGTTTTATGTGTATTGGATGCTTCATATATAGAGAATATAAACGGTGAAGCTTATTTAGAATTTGAAGGTACTATCCATTTTCCCAGCTACAGTTACCAAAGAACATTCCATCATTTCCAAAGTTGTGCAGTAGAATATGCTTACTATTTATCACTCATCTCAAACAATAACAAATAAGTTTGCCGTTCTTTCCTGTGAAACCTTCTACAATGGTCTAGGAGACTATTTTTGAGAAGTTTTATCAAACTTTAACATGATGATTGGTGAGGGTACATAAGAACAAGGAAACAGGAATGATCTTTGTTTCTGAAAACGGTGGTATTCCAGAACGTGGTACGGTTGCTTTCGAGTAAGAACCCAAGCTCACTGGAAGATTCTTGAATATCAAGACAAATTTCAGTCAAGGCTTAGTACTGTGTGAAGTGAAAATGGTTGGGGAGCTGGTATAAAGCAATTCAAGCATTAGCAATGAGAATATATATTCTGCTAAAATTAGTGTCCTCCTGTGTGTTGTTAACACCCTTTTCGATCAATGTGCTGCATCTAGTAATGAGTGTTTGTAATCATATGGTTGTAATGCGTCCCTATTTCTAAATTTTTTCTACCTGTAGTAATGGTCACTGATTCATCCAGTTAGTTCTTGGCTTTGCTTTGAAAGAGAAAGCGTTATGGTCGTTCATCTTGTGGTATCTCTGCAAAATAGCCTTGATGTAGGGCCTAGCTTCCGGTATGACAAATATACACCAACACCTGTATATTTGAAGCAGAAAGGAAATGACTTCTTGGTTAAGAGTTTTCCGCTTAAAATTGAAGTATTCCCTGGAAGAACAGCCTAAGGTATATGTTAATTTTCGTTATTGTAACTAAACCATTATGACTATGATATATTACTATGTTTATTTTAGTTTTTCTGAAGGGTAATTCGTGCAAAGATACGTTAATATGAAATATGAGCTAGAACATGACCAACTACAATGATAGTCTCAGCCCTCCTTAGCATAGCCTTTCCCTCCAAATATGCCCAAATGTAAAAGTACAAAAGCCAAGTAAGGGCACTAATTCGATGGCTTACGATACCACATGACGTCACAGTGTTTTGAATAACCTCGCCAAAAGAAAGCCAGAATCCATAGGGAACGAAGACAAGAAAAATTTACTACACTCAAACTGAACATGCTTTTTGGATAGCCACGACAAATTAATGGACTATCAGAGCTTCAGAGCTTAACTTTTTCCATGGGCAAGATATGAGTGAAAAGACAAAGAAAGTAGCAGTTTTGTGATTCATGGTATGGTCTACCAATGTTATGGTATTAAACAGATACAATTCGGCGTAAGCCGGGTTTCAATCCATTACTTGTGAATTGATTTAATTTTGACTAGTAAATGATTAAGGCAAAATATATCTGTTCAAGATTGTCAAAACTACAGAGGTATTCAATTGTACTGATAGTCCACGTGACATGAGATTCTTCTTTCTATGAAAGCTCTTTATACTTCACTCATAACTTAACACAGAAATTACAAATTGAAACCAAAATAAGCAAAGATGTGCCTTTTTGCTCATTAGAAATTACCATATCACTCCTAGTAACTCAGATATTCGGTTCCCAGAGATGTACTTAGGCACCTTCCTCTGGGAAGAGGGCCAAGAAAATGGTCAAGGAAAGCACTATGATCAACCAAATATTTAATCTACAGCATAACCAACTTTCTTGTAATTTGTTTTATATTAGTCAGCCTGACGTCCCCTATCCACTCCCATAAGTACATCATTATATATTCCTACTATTTTCTATATTTTCTTCAATCCTTGCATAAATTAATTTGACTTTTGACAGCTTCAAAAGAAATCTCTCCTTCATGACATTGTTGTGTTCCAACATTGATGGAAGGATGATCTGCCAACTCTTTCAATCCTTTTTTTATGCGTACAGAGCAGTAGGCAGGAGGAATGTTTTGAGGTGGCATAGATGTAAAAGTTCGCATGTTGCTGTAAGTGAAAATGGCCACGTGGAACACTTTTGCAGATGGCATGATCCTCATCTTCGCATTAAGGCCGGCTTCCATTGCAACGCTTTTGGGCGCGAGGACACAGCGCTCAACTTTCAGGCATGCGCAGCAAGAAAATAATGAGGTGAGAGACGATCGCGCAGTCATATCTGAGAGCTATGGGAGTTGAACCTCTGTCAACTGCCAGGCGCAGTGCTCGCGCGAATGAAAGCGCTCTCATGGAAACTGGCCTTCACTTGGCTGGTCATACATTCAACTCTTTTGTCCGTATCTTTTAGTTGTTTTAGCCCTGAAAATGGATTGCCTATTAATACGCTACATGAAAAAGATTTTTTCCTCAGCTATGGCAACTATATAAATTCCACGCGCAATGCTCC
Source organism: Cassiopea andromeda (assembly GCA_018155075.1). NCBI lineage: Eukaryota > Metazoa > Cnidaria > Scyphozoa > Rhizostomeae > Cassiopeidae > Cassiopea > Cassiopea andromeda. Next base: position 19,649 of record WIPJ01002610.1, on the reverse strand, counting down.
TTCATATTGATGAATATGAAGGACAAATCTTGGCAACAACATAGGCCTTTGTCAGATACAGTTCGAACATCACAGATCTATCGATTTAAGGCGCGCAGTCATGTTTACGAGCTTGAAAATTAACCAAAGTACGCTCCATGACAACTAAATTGCGTGCTTTGATGCAAATTCATTGCCACGAGGTGTGCGATCGACTACTCGCTTGCTCAAATCTTTACCAAGAGGCCTAGAATGTTATCTAAATATTGCTTTCTATATAATGATTCTTGAAAGTAGTTCCGAGTGTGTGCATTCTATGCTGTAGGTTCATTGAAATTAAATCTGATAAAAGTAAACATAGCCACTGGAATTTTTCTGATGAAATAACACTTTCATTATGAATAATGTCAAACATATGCAGAACACATGAAAATTTAATGAGCCTTTTAACCTATAGTTCTCGCTAAAAACAGGTTTATTTACGCAAACTGGAGTACGGAAAATATTAATAAGACAAACGTCTACACTGACTTACTTAGACAACAAAAATGAAATAATCAGTTCTTTACAACAAGAACAATCTTGCAATCAGAACTTCGTGAGACGAGTCATTGAGTTCTCTATTGACTCTACTTGGGGTGTGTACTCTTTAATGTAGATCAAGAATTCTGATAAATTATTAGCTCAAATTAGTGGGTAAAGCAACGATGGGATGCTACTTGAAGATCATTCTTACAACGATGATGATCGGAAGAATCCAACTATCAAACCGTGATTCTTGCAAAACATCGACACACTTTCAACTTCTTGCTGAAAACTCAAGAGCTGATGTGCCTGTGATTCTATCTGATTTCGCCCAGTTCTTTTCAATATGCGCTCATCTCTGCTTGGCACACAAACTTTGTACAAGCTTCAACTACAATGATGCAACGATGAAATGCGAAATTTTCTCTTACAACCATATTAGCAGTGAAACAAAGAGACTGGTCCATAGCCCAGGTTGGAAATTTTATCAAAAAGCAACGGCAAAGGTTTGTTTTGAATTCCAATCAACAGGAACAATCTTGCATACTATGGGATAAATTTTAATTCTGTTTAGAAAATAGCTTGATATCTCAAAGGCATCACCAAGTAATACTTATACTTTTCTCACCTATCTATCAATTCATGTATTCGTTGAAATTTTTCGTATTTTGCTATCCATTTGAGAACACATTAGGCTTAAATATTCTTAATTATTGTAGGTGTATATGCAAACAAGTATCATTGTGAATATAATGAATAATTAGGGAAAATAAGTGGCTTTTAAATATGCTGCACACGCATCTGCATACACAGTATTCTCTGGATTATCCTGCTCGGTCGGGAGTAAGGAAAACACCCGTCTTAAGCGGAAATCCGGATAAACTGGAGGGCCAATAGGCGAGTCATAACAAATGATCATAAGCTAACAGAATGTTCATTTCTCTAAAGTTCTAACACTTGCCGCAATATTCTTGCAGTTCCCAACAAGGCAGTCTTTTGCATCACTCTATGTTGAATGGAGTCACCTCTCCATAAATCCGGAATAAGCAGTAAAGCTTACTACGTAAACTGTTGGGGTATGGGAAAAATACAGATTTGCCGAACGTCCGAATTAACAGATGCCGGATTATCTGGAGTACTTTTGCATAAATTTAAGCATAAACTCTGCACTTCACAAATCTTCTCAATCATCTAGTTTCGATTAAATGAAATCAGCGCAGATCAGGTGCGACGTAATATCTTCATCAATCAAACGAACATTTATTCATTCATTGAGAGTTGATAAAGACTTATTAACGTTTCAGGGTTGTTCAGATTGGCAAACATTGGACGCAGCCAAGGATGGATTCGGTTGCAGTTGTTATGAATTAGGTTGGTTTCAACTCTTTATTATTAATTGCCATAAAGGATAAAGCTTCAGAATGCTTATCGAAAATGTCACCTATGTATATAATGCAACGTGTTGGCGGTATTATGTAGTACGTGTGGTAAGTGGATAGCGTAGCACAGTAATCTATGGGCAATCAATGGTATGCAAACATCTTGGGTCTAAAATGGGCAAACAGAACTATCAAAATATAGATGCTCAGAGTAAGAGAGCTGATAAGCAGATATCAATTTTGATCACCTTGGGGACGGGTTAGAATGCAATGCAAAGTGGTAACGGAATCAATTTCATGAAGATTGATAGTACAGAAATCAATTCTATTTATCATCGGTATATTCGTAACATTGATAAGCTAAAAATGATTTACTTTTCAATTTCTTAAATTACTTTATCTAACGGTTTGAAGATTTCCAAGCAACGTGATGCTTCTTTGAAGAATTTCCACCATTCTGCAGCTACTGTTTCGGTATATTGAGCCCTGTGGCATCTTTGTAGAGTCAGTTAGTCTTTGTTGCACAACTGGCTTTGTTTTTCATAATGTTTTAATGTTATGAGCTCTGAGTTGAGAAGTACATTGTTCTTAAGGGTGTCATTTTTGTAGAAGGGTAATGTTGGATGCATGTGTAAACAGTTATTAATAGTGTTTTATCTGCTTTTCACGTAACACAAAAGATCATATACTCCATTGATAACAATTAAGTTAATAATATTATTGAGGCACTACTTTAAGAAAAATTAAGAATTATGTAAGACTTAGGCGTCATCGAGAATTAGAATTTTTGTGCATTTGAGTTACAATACTGCCTTTAGATTAATTTTTGTATTATCGATACAATACTTATTATCTTCTCTCACTTTCTTTTGGCTTATAATGCAAGGCAACAACAAGCGTATTACCATATTCGGTCAATTTCAGGCGAGAAATATTTTTGACACTTAAGAATGCTTTAAGAATAATTACCATCCAAGGCTGAACACAAAACAAATGTCAGGAATATTGAAGCTCAGTAAAAAAACTTAGACATTCCTATAAAAAGAGAGTATTTATGCATGAACTCGTCAAAAAACAAAGGCAGATTAATCATATTTGCAAATTTTTAGGGACTATTGCCAACAGAGCTACGTTATTACTGGTACTACAATTCCATCTATTTGAAAATGATCTCTTTTGTCAGCTTTTAACTCTATGTTGTTGTCTATATTAGCAAACTCTTTCAATTCAGTTCTATCTCTCTGTAGTGGTTGCAAGTAGGATACATGGACTTTGTCTGTTGATAAGAATCAGGCTGTAAAGATTGAGTTTTCCAGTCTTTTTTGCTAGTAGCTTAACAAAGAGCTAATCTATTTTCATCTTTCTCTTAGATCTCTTTGCACGTATTACATATGCATTATCCCTTTCAAATGTTTACCCTAAATATTACTTATTACCATGCCAGTGATGTTTTCCCAAACCATGCACTACTCTACATATTAGGTCTGGCTAATCTTTCGTCGATTTCTTCAGATCCTTTCAAGAAATTCATCTCTTCTTCCTGCCGCTCTGCTGTAACAAGTTTCACATTCTCAGTCAACAGGAATGGAACTAAGGAGGGCTAAAGGCTATAGCTACCCGTAGAAACATGCACGCTCTCTAATGGAAGGGGAAAAACTACTTTTTCGGAGATTTTTTCCATCTATAGTACCCTTTTAACTGTATTTTAGCTCCCGCATAGGAAAAGTTAACTTCCTGTTGGAAAATACCTGGCGCCACCCCTGTCAGCCATGTTCCACCACTGACTAATTCCATAGCAAATAGAAACATAGAACCAGTGTTAGGAAATTAAGACCGACTATTCTCAATACAATACGAGGTTATATTATAACCTTTGTCGTAACAGATAACATTGCACTAAAGAAGTTCACCAATCAATCGTCGACATGTTACGATGGTTATTCCAGCAGAGCAGTGGATGGAAAGACTTCTAATATCTATGATAATGGGTTTTGCACACATACCTGCGAAATTCCACCCATATGGTGGATGGTAGATTTTGGTCAATCTGCCATTGTTCACTCTGTCAACATAACAAATCGAGGTAGGATTTATGAAATGACTTGAGTTATTTATCACATACTAACATAGACTTCCTCCAAGGCCAAGAGATATTGCATAGAACAGATCTGTGAATTATTAAACATTCTAACTAATGAGGCAACTGAAAATGATGTCAATAAAGCACCTTTTGTTGTAGCTAAGTCCACACATCTAACACTACTCAATTCATGATGAGCAGACTACATAAAAACGTTTAATTTGTGATGACTTATGTTTTCGGTGCAAAAGACATCTGTTCATTATTTGCGTTTGAATAAACTCTACTTATAATTAGGGGTAATATAGCAGCGCTATATGGATAAAAAATGCATTTCAAATGAGTTGCTATCAATATTATAAAGAAATAACGTGTAACAATTTTGTGCTACAATTTCAAAATATTACATACTGCCTCTGTAATTTGAATCTATTACTTCTAGTTCATCAATCCTGTATTTTAATTGAACATTGATAGGCAGAGTTAGTATTAACATAATAATCTAGAGAATATTTCCCAAATGAATTAGAAAAGAAGTGTCACAGTAATATTTGTCAATGTATGCCAAATTAGTAAAATACCCCAAACTAAGTCAATAAAAAGTAAATCACTGTAAATTCATGTGCCATTGCAAGATTTAGCTCAAAAAATCATGGCTCTGGAATACCAGGTATTGCCTTTGCAAACTTTATCTTTATATATTCTATACAATGTTTGTAATGATATATTGCATATTAAATTGCGTATTAAAATTATAATTTGGATAAAACTGTATTACACATCATTTGCATCATCCTTCAATATCTTAGGTGATTGTTGTGGTGAAAGATTATCAGACTTTAATATCATGATTGGTGGTAGTACGAAGGAAAATGGTACTGCAAATCCTCTCTGTGTCTCAAATCTGGGTGTTCCGCAAGGTGCTACAAAGACATTCAAGTGTATGACCAAGCTCATTGGCAGATATTTGTATATCAAAAAGAATTCGCCGGATCCATTAACATTGTGTGAAGTCAAAGTGTTTGGAGAGTTTGTCTAGAAGGTGCAGGCTTAAGTTTGGGATTCATGGAGATATTGAAAGCTTTTTATTTTTTACATGGTGTCACATCTAGAGCTCTAAGGTTGAGTCAGTCGTCTACTTCCCTAGAGTATGAAAATTTTCTGTTCGGAATGTGGGCTTATCTAGTTTAGATACCTTAAACAGGGGCGCCGGAAGCAATTCTGAGTGGCGTTGGCAGGCTCCCAAGAATGGCACTTTGAAAATTAAATCTTCTCAAAACACGATTGCTGTGGTTCAGTAGGCTGCCTTTGTTGCTACCGATTACTATTCACTCCGATTTTCTAAGCAATTTTTTCTGACTATTTTTAAGCTGTGGAGCTTATCAAGAGAATTTTTGAGGTCTCCTGCAAACATGATTACCAAAAACTTTCAATGTAGGACAAGAGCCGCGACAAGAATCATAGTCAATGAAATACTCCATTTTTCCATCACATCTTTAATCGACACTACCAAATATTATTGACAAATCCTTTACGAAAACTATTGACAAATCCTTTACGACATATCCTTTACAAATCCATTTATTAAGACGTTTCGGGGCAAAACTTATCCCATCTTCAGTTAATCAAATAAGAAAAAAGGGGGGCTAATAAAGTCTATTTATTAGAACAATAAACCCTAAAATTTGGATGTGTTTACCCATAAAAGGAAAATGGCGTGAGTCAATACCATAGACTTGGGATGTATTGATCAACACAAGGCGTGAGGTAATACCATGCCAAGTCTATGGTGTTGGTAAAGGATTATACGTAAAGGATTTGTCAATAATTTTGGTAAAGGATTTGTCAATAGAATTTGGTAGTGTCGTTTAAAGATATGATGGAAAAATGGAATATTTTCATTGACAATGATTCTCGTCGTGGCCCTTGTCTTTCAATCTATCATCAGGCTGCACTTACCGAAGCATGTACCCATTTCAACTTTCAGTGTGTTAGACATTCTACCATATGTATTGTCTACTCTGAGGCCTACCATGGTTAGGCCCGAAGAAAATTTTCAATACTAGAATTCCGAGATGGATGAAAAACGTTATTTTTGGATTACTTTTTGGAAAAAGTGTATAAAAATAAGAGAGGTATATTACTAAGTGTTGAAAAGATTTACAGAACGCACAATTTGTGCTATACCTCCAAGGCTCGGAAAACTGTGCATTAGAGCTGCTAGTGAAAGCATTCTACCATTATTGCATGTGCACTTCAAGTATCTGCTATGTATGTCTGCTTTTCTGATAATGATTCAATTTGTAAGAAGGAAGCAGTGCCTATTTTCTGCAAACTTTATAAAGATAGCTTATCCAAGCTTCTTCATTAACTGTAGTTAACTTTCGTTCAAACTTCTATCTAGCAAGGCAGGCCCCTAGAGAGCTGAACTGGATTGGGGATGGTGTCAGATGTGGAAGTCCACATCAGACTAAGAAGCTCTTGCATGTCACAGATATGCGACAATCGATCAAAAAGTTTGAGCCAGCTATTCCTGCTACAGCTATGTTGCAAAAAAATGGGGATCTGGGGGCTTGCCCCCAGGAAAAAACTTTGAGGTAACGTCCTCTAAAACGTCGGAAAACGCCTTTTTGCTAAGTAGAATATGCTTGCTTTCATCATTGATTTTCATGCTGAGAAAGAGCTAATGCTTCGGTCTAGTTTTATCAAACTTTGAAGATTTAGAACAAAGGAATACAGAGCTACACCAATTTTTCATTTTGCTGCAGCTCTCAATACCTCTACGTACAACCTCGGTGAATTATTTGGGAAGTAGTGCCCACCTGCCCTCCCAGTATCTGCAGGCCTGTATTAATAGAAAGCCATCTTAGTAGCTGAAGCTCAAAGCAACAGACTTCTAAGGCCATATTTTAGACTTCGAAAACCATAGTTTCAGCTGTGGCTTGCTCAATAATCATAAGCTTGACTCATCATTCTAGCACTGTGTTGAATTGTGATTGCACCTTGCAAAACTGTTTTAAATATGATTGCCTTTCCACTAACAGCTGGTCCCACATTTGTGATTTCAGTGCATGACCATATTGGAACTGCTTAGAAAGCAAAATAGTAGCATTAATAAAAGCTAATAAATAGGTGTTTAATTAAGAATTGCCTACAACCTTGAGATTAAAGATGAAAATTTTAATGTTGATCTCCTTTTCAATACACTTTCTATTGTACTATAAGACTAGCAAAAAGAGTCACGTTAGCACCTGCTGCTCCCGTTGCCCCCTACCCCCGTATGATCAGAGCAGTGCTGCCCCCGCTTCCCCCGTATGATCAGAGTAGCGCTGCCCCTTCCTTCCCCCGTGCTTCCGGCGCCACTGACCATAAAGTCCCAGGTATATACCATAGGATTAAAGTGGTTCGTAAGCACTTTCTGGTGTTATTGTTTTCTGAGGGCGTATACGTAAGGGACTTACATTTGGAACGATTTTTTGGTTAGCTGTTGATTTGGGTATGCCAGAAGGTTCAGCATTTGGTGTCCAATCAGAATGATTAGCAACAACAGTTAACGC